>JAHKKF010534905.1:36224-48912 GCA_019740295.1 Labeo calbasu
GGCTGCCCACCTAGATAGCATTTCTGAGATTTTTAAGCATGTTTTAATGTTTGCAAGTATGAAGTATAACTACATGTAATATTTTAAAGCAGAACATGGACTACCTTTCGAAAGCTTGGGCCTGTACTTTATTTGTATTTTTTAAAATAAATTAACACTTTTATTCAGTAAAGATACATTAATTTTATCTAAAGTGACAGTAAATCCTTTCATAATGTCACAAAATACTTAAAAGCTGTTCTTTTCATCAAAGAGTGCTGGAAAATCACAAATCACGGCTTTCTTAACATTATGTTAGCAAATCAGCATATTAGAATGATTTCTGAAGGATCATTTAACACTAAAGACAGGGGAAATGGCAGCTAAAACTTTGAAATCATTATTTGTTGTAACTAATTTCACAAAATTAGAGTTTTTACTGTATTTTTTTGATCAAATAAAAGCTCTGGTCAGCATAAGAGACTTTCAATCAATCAATAAATCAATCAAAAATGGGTGAGACTTCCGTTTATTAGCCGCTATAGGGAAATAAGGAGAACACCAACAACGTGCAGTAAACAGGAAAACTGTTTGCACTTTGAACTAGTGTGCTCATAATTAGAATAATTAGGGATGCAGGATATTGGATTTTTGCCGATATGCTGTTATTTTTCAACTCATTTTGGCCAATACCAATACATTTCCTTTTGTTAGGAAAACAAAACCAAGTCTCTCCTGCGTGAAACTTGTATGCAAATTATAAACATTTAACAAGAACTTATTTGTTAGAATTAAATAAACAATAATCAAGTTCTTTTATAATGACATTACACTGAAGCTTTGAAAGTAACTATAACTAACTATATATATATATATATATATATATTTTTTTTTTTTTTTTTTTTTAGAAGAATGCAGTGGCAACCTTATTTTATTTTTACATTTAACATTTGTACATGGTCTAATTCTGAAAATCTTTTAGAGCTCATTATTTTGTTTAAAAAAAATGTAACGTATTACACATTAATTAATATTTTTTTTTTATATCGCTATAATTTTTGTTTTTTTTATTCATGTAAGCTATATCTTCTGACCTTTCAGAAAACATACTCATGATTTTATAACATCAATTACTGCTTTATTTAATCAGAGAAACAGTCTTAAAGGTTCACGAAACCCCATACTACATTTTCTGAGATTTTATCAGGGGTGTTAGTGTTGACATCATAAAAGACAATGTTACATCTTAATTTTAATTGTTGGAACTGGTTAATTTTGAGTTTTTTTGAGCTATTTTCATCTTCCAGGTTTACAATCTACACCGACACAAAATCAGTCTTAAGTAGCTTGGGTATATTTGTAGCAATAATAATGGGTCTAAATGGTTGTTTTTCTTTTATGCCAAAAACGGCTAAAGAAAGACATGAACATCTTGGATTAGATAATAGCGTGCATCCCTAAAGATAACACGTTAAAATAATATGGTAAGACACAATTTGTAATATCAACCAGCAAAATGAGCTGTTTTGTACAGCTAAAAATGACAGGACGTGGATGAGACCCGAAGCCAGACCTGTAAAAATTTACAACGCCCACTCTTATGGGAAAACAAGGTGGATATTCACCACAGAAATGCTACATTTTTATATTACTTTCACAATATTATTTCATTTACATCACCCTTCCATGTCTTTTTAGACACAAAAAACTGTTTTAAAACTCCACGTCGTCCAAGAGCATGGGAACCTTGTATGAAACGAATGAATTGCCATATAAATAAAACAAAAAGCCCTTATTGGGTGAAATGAGCCCTGAGACAGGAAGTTTAAGGGGAAATGGTATTTAGGTCACGGTGACATTACTGGGGTAAAGAGAGACAAGCAATGAAAAACGGATCACAATGAACGGTGTACCCATGGCCCGTTTAATAAAAAAAGACAAAGGGTGTGTGCGTGTATGCTAGTTTATGGAGTGGGGTTCTCTTGGAAGGGCATTTCCTCTGTTTGGAAGGACACAGAGGGATTTGACTGCTGGCACCTGGAAACGCTAAAGGAGAAAAGAGGACAGATCCACACACAGTCACTGGAGTTTTACTGAACGCTGATGAAGATTGTAACAATGAATTATACTAATAGCAATCTTTAGAGTCTACATATTTAAATAGCGTATAAGGATGAGTAAGTAATGGTCACCAAATAGCCAAACAGCTTTTTAGGCAATGCTTGGTTACTGCGTCATTTCTAAAAACTTGCCAATAGCTAAAGTGGTAATTTAATGCCACTTAAAGGGATAATTCACTGAAAGATGAAAATGAAGTCACTTTTCTCACCCTGGTACCACTCTTTCTTTTGCAAACCATTAAACTAGAAATTAACAATGGCAGTGAACCAGTGTAGATATTTTTTAAAATCTCTCATTTTGCGGTCAGAAAAAGAAGATGCATCAGCATCAGAAAATCACCAAGGTGCATAAATAATGACTGAACATTGATTTTTGAAATTACAAATCAGAGAGTAAAACGGATTTGTGAATGCAGTTTCATATTGAGCAAAGACAGTACTCTGCACTACAACTGAAAGAAAGAAAGACATTCTACACGTGGAAAAAGTGGTGCAGAAACAATTTTCAATCAGGAACTGCTAAACTTAATAATTAATTGCATACACTGCCCTCCAAAAGTTTGGAAACACCCCTGGCAAAGTGTGGTTTTGGATGATATCAGCATAAATCCTTATTTTTGGTGCAAATACATTAAAGTAACTTGACATTATCATTGAAGACCAGCAATAATAATTTTCATTTTGATTACATAGTAATGGCAATATATACATGTCAAAGTCAGACATGCCTTTGCCAGCTGTGATGCCTGGTTACTGGTTTAAACTTGGCCCAGGTTTTTAAAAGATTTTTGGGTCAGCACACCTTAATAGCTTCAACAACTGATTGCCAATTAAGTTTAGAATACAATGAATTTAGGCCCAGATTATGCAGAGCTGTAATAGCTGCTGGTGGATATTTTGATGAATCGAAAATTTAAGTTTTTTCTATGTACAAACTTGTTTATGTAATAAAATATGTTTTCGTAGTTTGTGTTGTCCCTTATCAGTGCAAACTTATCACAAATTAAAAAGGATTCATGCCAATATTGTCCAAAACCCCACTTTCTAGGGCATTTCCATAGTTTTGGAGGGCAGTGTAGAAACAGCAAGCAAAAAGTTCATTTTTAAAGTACAAAGACTGTTTTAAAAACTTGAAGTGCCCGTATTATGCCATTTTTAAGGTTCCTAATATTATTTTGGAAGTGTTCTACAACAGGTTTACATGCATTCAGGGTCAAACAACGCTTTTGTTTTCTCAAAATGTGCATTTAATGTCACCTTATTAGTCAGCGATTCTCAAACGATTCATTTGAAGCGGTTCAAAGATTCAGTCTCTTCAAACCCCTCCTTTCGATGAGCCTACTCCGCTCTGATTGGTCAGATGGTCCAGTCTGTTATGATTGGTCTACTGAGTACACCACATGTCAGAAACAATACACCCATGCCATAGTTCCCTATTTTGAATGCTCAGTAGAAAATATAAACATCTTTTATTTATCATTCTTACAGGTTGTGATTCAGTGGAGCCAGCTTGTCCAAATAAAATGGGTACTGAGCCATCTTTCAAGAGCAAATTTTGTAAATCCCAAATTGAACTCTTCAAATCAGAAAAGCAGTTGCCAGTAAAATGACGCGTTTGAGGGCAGGTCAAGTTGTTCGTGGCCAACAACGTAGAACATAGGTGGGAATTATGCAAATGTGAGTGTGATTCGAATTACTAATGACTCGTTCAGGCTATTCAGAGTCGATTTTTTCTTTGGAGGACAGTTTTATTTGTCATGCACTTTAGGCTTTAGAACTTTGCAGATCATTTGCATTCACATACAGCTACATTACGCACTTCATGAAAGGCAATACTTGACACGGCATAATAGGCGCACTAAAAAATAAAACTACATCATAGATCAAATTCTAAACTCTTTCAGCAAATATACACTAAAAAAGCAACCGTGATCTCGTGATGGAGGACCACGCTGCATCGAGCTCTATGCCGTTCTGCATCTTCGTCCAGCGTGCACACAACGGTGAGTGTTTCTTTTGCAACAGGGGCCTCTGCGAAAGCCACCAGTGTCTCATTTGCACGGCCAGCAGCCTTAGGACACAGCTCCCTCCATGGAAGGGGTAATGACAGCATTTTAATTTGCTTCTATTTTAGCAGGAAAAAAAATAGCTGGGAGGCTAATTGTGTGCACAGTGCGTTGAGTTTAGGCTCAGTGGAGGTCTGCGTGCCCTCTGCAGGAAACATTCACCTCATCTCACACTCACATGAGCACTGCCATGAAACTACATTTCCGGATCATGGCGTTTATAAATGCAGGTACAGGAGAAGAGATGTTTTTCAACATACAATAATAATTGCCATCAAGCAAGTATCCCAAATGCATAACATTAATCTTCATTTTCCACACACAGACTCCATATATGGGCAGAAAGCTGTGTATATCCATAGATATATACATTTAATATTAAGGTAAATTTGTGGTACTCTGTTTAACACTACTGTAACATCACAGAGAAATAAATGCACATATATACAAAATTAAACATATGTATATACGATCGCTGTGATGTTTCTGATCACAGTGTTTAGTGCTAGATTTTGTGTTATTTCATATTTATCAAATCAGATCATTTTTGTTAACTAAAACAGCTAAAATGATATTTAAGAATATTAAAATAATGATTTTACTAAGTGAAAATGATGATTTCATTCAACTAAAAGAGCTAAAATGATATATATTACTTAGTGAAAAACAAACTTGAGGGGGAAAAAAGTATTAAAATATTACAAAAAGATTAGTAGTAAATATAAACTAAAGCTAAACAGAAATATATTAAACATACAGGGAATAAAAACAAAGTGCCATAAAAACAAACAAACAAATTTCCTTAACATATACCATTAATATTACACATTTTATATTTATTTTTCTGCAAAATAAGTCAAATGAGTGTTTCTGTAAAAAAAAAAAAAAAACTGAACTATCATAAATTTTATACTGAAACAATACACAAATATGTTTGTGTTTTCTTATGTTACTTGTGTTTTCTTATATTTCTTATGTTAAGAACAATTTTCGTGTTGTTGTTAAATGTACATTAGAGTGTTTTATTTCATATTTATTTATTTATTTATTTCATATTTATTTTATTTATCAAATCAAATATTTTTTTGTTAAAGTGCTAAAAATTGTATTACAATAAACAATAAAAAAAATATTAAGAATTAAATATTATAAAAAGATTGAAGCAATATATAAATATGGTCAAATGTGTGTTTTTGGAAATTTAAAAAAAATAAATTATAATAATATATAACATATATAACAGAACACAGTATTCATATAGTAATTTATATATATTATATGATTTATTATAAATTACAATATGAATACTGTATTCTGTTATCAAATGCACATTAGTATTTTGTGCAAAATGTTATTTATTTCATATTTATCAAAAATCATTTTTGGTTAATTAAAAGAGTTCAAATGTTATTTTATTTACTGAAAAACAAACTTAAGAAAACTATATTAAGTATTAAAATATTACAAAAAGATTAAAATAGCAAATATAAACTAAAGATCAATAGAAATATATTAAAAATAATAATAATAATAATAATAATAATAATAATAATAATAATAATAACAAAAAGCAAAAAAAGCACCTAAGTTACTGAATGTTAACCTAAATAAATAAAAAAGGAACCTATAAAAATAAAAGCAATTCAAAATGTTTGTTCCGTAACAGTATAGAAATATTAAAACACTGCCACAAATTACAATAAAAACCATGCTATTTAGAGAACACCAGATAATTAGAAAAAGACAAGAAAAAAAGAAAAACGCAAAAAATAATCAGCTAAGCACAAAGAAAAAGTGAGAAATGGTGAGCAAGACTATAAGCTTTATTATTAGAGTCCTCAATTCAAAAGACGACAAAATGTCACCCTCACAAGGGGGTCAGAAAGAGAGAGAGACTTTCACACAGCAGAGCGCCAAGAGTGAACACATCTCTTCCTTTCAGTCTCTCTTTCTCTCCATCCAGTCACTTAGCAACAAACTAGCGACTTGAAAAACCCTGCAAGCTCCTCGTACAGTGAACACTGAGCCAGTGCATGAACAGACAAACAAAAGCAAGAAAAAGAAATAAGCGAGAGAGGGTGGAGGAAAAGGGGGCAAAGGACAAGTGAACAAAACGGGTACTTAAAAATGCCGAGTTCATTCACACCAGGGAAGACATCTGCCTAAAACTCACAGACTGTGGAATTGAGACGGAGTTACAGAAAGAAAACATGAGAGAGGGAAACACAAAAAGATTCACTGAATAAAAGCTCATAAAAGCTTTCTCTCAAATAAAATAAGACGGGGGGAGTAGAACTGAAAGATTGGCAGAGAGCTGAAGAAACGACTACAGATTGAAGCAGATATCAGCCTGAACTGCAGAGAGCATGCTGGGATCCACATATTCGCTCATACAAACAGTAAGATAAAACCATCAATAAACTGCACTCTGTTCTGCTACCGTCCCTTGATTCAGCTTCAGATATCCTTGATATGAATTTCAAAGAAATGAAATATTGAGGTGCACCATAGAAAACCTTTTGTCTTAAAAGGATGCGAGTCATATGAAATGCATTTATGGTATTTTCATGCCACATTTTTTGTACAGTTGGAGCTTGAAAGCATAAATCTATTCTTAGGGTATGAAAAAGAACAATAATTTTACGTTCCATGAGAAAAGTCTTACAGGTTTTGAACCAACATGAATGCATGAATGTGAACACAAAACCTACAACACTTTGAAACTACTCCAGGGGTTTTCAAACTGTGGTCCCTTGGAAATATTTAGAAAAAAAAAAAAAAAAAAAAAAAGTTAAAATAAATGTAAAAATGATATTATTGTAATTATAATTACATTATATTATTTTATAATTATAATAAAAATAAAAGAATTAATACAAAAATGTTTGAATAAGAATGAAAAAAATACATTATCCAAAAAAAAATGATTAAAATAAATTAGTTAAAATAAAAACAAAGAAATCAATACAAATTATATTAAAGTGAATTTAACATTTTGATTAAAAAATAAATAAATAAATAAAAAGAAAAAGGTACATACTGTACTTTTAAAATACTTAATTGTTTTAGAAAAAATTAATAATAATGTAATTTAATAGAAAGAAAATATTTTCCATTTAACATTTTAGACTTGATTATAACTTAAAATGTGTGTAAATTGGGTATTTATTCAAGAAACTATATAAATGTCTTTTACATTTTAGAATAGGGGTCCCTCACACAATGATGAACATATTTAGGGGTTCATGGCATCTAAAAGATTAAAACCCCGACATAATCAATAATAATAAGGGAACTTAAGTTACCTTAACATATGCAGTGAAATTTAGACAATTTATATTATATTTTTGGTAAAATATGGTCAATTGTGTATTTTTGGAAATTAAAAAACAAATTACAATAATATTTATAGTGATAACACGGTGTTTATGTTTTACGATGTTTATAATTTTCTTAATTTGCTATCAATAAATGTACATTAGAATGTTTTGTGCTACACTTTGTGTTATTTATTTAACATTTACTGCATTATTTTAGTGTCATCTGATATCCTAATGATATTTTGTCTTCGTTTGACCCATGTGAACCACTTGGTGGTTATTTTCAGGTAAGTTAAGGTCATTTCTAAGGTTATTTTAGGGTATACATAGGACATAGTAGCAGAGTTTGGTAGCTGAATTAAACTTTTATATTAACATTTCACAGTGAAGTCATAAAATATACAGGCACCAAATGCAATCTCATAATTCCACACTGTAAAAAAAAAAAAAAACTTAAAATTATCTCAACTTTAAGTGTTCGTGCTGCCTTAAAATTTTAAGTTTACTTAACTCAAATATCCACATTTTCGTGTAGTACAACTTAACATTTCATGGTGACTAAACTTAATTTTAAGGCAGCACAAACGCTTAATTTAAGTTGAACCAACTGTTTTTTTTTTTTTTTATAACAGTGCAGCACCCCAAAACATTTTATTTTCTACTGTGAATTTTTATTTTTATTAAACAGTAACCTAATTTTGTCTATAATAAACTTCTACCATTCAGGTATTTGCTTCTAACAAAAACTATGCATATGACAAATTATAGTTTACCCAAAAACTAAATACAAACTAGCATATTCACTTGAGAAAGTAAACCAGACGGGTTTAGAATGACATGAGGTTGAGTAAATGACAAAAAAAGTATAATTTTTGGCTTAACTAATGTGCAGAAAGAGCTAAGATGGAAACTTTTTTCAGTCGTTTTCAGTCATAACCAGGCTACAAGGAAAGATGATCAGTGATCTTTCCGTATAGAATAAGATACAGATAGAGAGAGGAAGAAATACTTCAGAGGACCGGATCATTACTCAGCTCTTGTAATCGTCGAACAACAGAAACAACTGTAGCGCTTCAACATTACTAATGATACTGTGATATCAGACCAGCGAGTTCAGAGACCTTTTAATATGTGCTTTCAGATTCATTTTTTACCTCATTTAAAATCCGGCTCAACCCTAAAATCTTGCACAGGGCTGAAATCACTTGCACTTATTAAACTAAAAATAATGTGCCCTTACAAAAGAATTCGTCAGACCTTGGCTGGAAAAGCAGCTGGAGAAAAGATGAGAATCGCACAGTGGAACCAAAAGTATAAGTACGGAGACGAATCTCATTCTTAAGAACTCCGTTCCAACACATTAATACTTAAAAATCACGACAGCAGGACAAACATAGCAAAAATCCGAAAATCCCACGAGGGCCGTACTTTAAATATGTACGAACAGCCACATTTGGTTGAAACAAGAGGCCACTGGCAGAGTTTATGACATGTGATGCAGTTTGAGCATGTGTGTGGTGAGGAGAAATCTCTAATGTGACTCTACCACAGCAGCTCTCCCAGAGGAGCTCAGCCGCCCAGAGTGTGTCCTGCCTGTCAAACACACCATTAATTATTCAGCGAGAGAGAGGGAGAGATTGTGGGCTACGCTGATCAGCAACACAGAACAAATTAGAGAGAGCGAGAGAGATGTAGAGATGGAAATAGAGATAATCTTAAGTAATGATGTTGGGATGTGCGGCTTATGTAATAGCAGAACTCCATGGTGTTTCTCGCCCGTGCACAACTCGCCAACACGATGTGGGTTGTATGGGTGGTTGCCAGAGTGTTGCTGCTTACAGGCATAAGTCAAAGGGGCCACATCAAAGCCTCTATAGTATTTTGTGTAGAGTTGCACCAGACGTTTGTTAAACCTTAATTAAATTAGAATGTTAAGTTTACACTAAAGGCCAGTTTTGTATTTCCCACGTACTGAAAGCAAAACTTGCTCTCTGTATTGTGTAGTCATACATGTAGCGTCAAATTGTGCATTTTAGTTCATCTTGTTATTTTTGAGGATTCAGACTTTTAAACACAACTGGTCTACAGTAATTAATATAGTACAATATAATATAATTATAATAATAACCAACAAATATAGCTATATAAACAGGGTTCAATCGTTTTAAGATCTTTGAGCAATTAGACATTTTAAGATGATTTAACTCAAAAACTAATAAAATCACTAGAAATATTCTTTAATGATTTATCAGTTTTGAACAGTAGGTGGCGCTGTTCCAAAACTAATGTGGTGTGGTTAACTAGGGGTGACGATGGCATACACATAGTTTGGTGTGAATATGCCAAAGAATTGCAGAAAAACAGGTCTATTTTGGGATTTTTCATATCTCCTGACCACCAGGTGGCACTGTGCTGAAACTGTGCAGGTAATCTTAGACAAACTCCAAGTTTCGTCTAAACATAAAACGTTAAGGAGCTATAGCCTCCTGTCCACATTAGCAAGCTCTTCGTCAAATTCATTTGTGCGTTATCCAGTCTATATCAACTTTGGTAAAAAGTTCGAACCATCTTGGACGAGTTCGAAAAAATAGCTTTTTTACAATGTTCAATATTTAATGAACGGTTCGATTGACAGCAGTAGTTCTAGAGGCAAAGTTGTTCATAATGAGGACATCTAACATATGATATGAATATCATGTGAGTATGCATGAAACATTGCGTGATATATGAGAAATAAAACCTGATAGTGCCACCTAGTGGCCAATTTCTTTCAAATTTCTCACAGACCTCTTGGGTCATGACTCAAACAGGCCCATCGAGTCAAATCGGTTAATTTATTAACCTTGTCTAATAGGTTCTCAAAGTTGACTGGCTGATGGCGGCCATGTTTTTCAAGATTTAAAGAAGTTTTTAAGTCAATCAGACTAACAGGTGCATAATTATCACTGTTTTTTGTGGTTTCCCTGTTAAATTGGCACCAAATGGTCAATTCAAGAGATACAGACATTTTAGGAAAGCTGTTCTGCCCCTTAAGAACGTTTTGAAAGTTCAACTTTTTTCATAATTATTGATATTCAACCTCCAGAGAATCTTTCCAGACTGGTTTGGTTCTGACTGGGTGAAATCCTAGGACTAGTTTGCAAAAGTAAGTTTAAATCCAAAAAAAGTAAATTTAAATCCAAAATACCAGAAAACTTCAAATGATGTTTTCTAGGAGTTGTGAGCAGTTTCGTACTGTTGATCTCTGTAGCGCCACCATCAGGCTGACTGGGGAGAGCCTTGGTGACATTGTAGACTACTACCATCCCTCGGAGATGTAAGTCTCTACGACTTACGGCTTGGTTTTAGATGTGGAATACTGATCCTTGGCCATATCAACAATTACAACAGTGGTGGAATGATAAATCAATTCATGGATCGATTCTGTGTTTTTTTTTCGAATACATCGTGATTCTCTCTCGAATCGATTCTGAGATTAGTTTTTAACAGCAGATGGCACTGCGTGCTTTAGAAATAGCCATACTCTGCTTGCTTCCAGTTCATTACACACACCACTTGAATTTAAATTAATCATTCATAAAGTTCAAAAGGGTTGAAGCTAATTACAAGAGTGTTCACAGAGGGCTGTGTTTACATTAATCTCGCGTCGTAAAAGCATAAAATCTGAGGTGGAAGTACATTTAACCACTTAAATTACTGAGGTTAAACACTCAAGCGCTCTTTGTGAGCATTTAAGTGTGCGGTTAAAAACTAGCCTAATGCGCCATCCGCGGTTATAAACTAAGCTCAAAGTCAATTTCAAGAAAAATCGAAATGCATTCGGAAAAAAAATAAAGAAAGAATAATAAAATAATCACAGAATCGGTCTACAAATCGATTTATCGTTTCAGCACTACGCAGTTGAACCCCTAACAACATTGACTTTGTGTTTATTTGCTCCACAACTGTGGCTCACTTACTTATGAGCATGGGACAACTAAGTTTGAGCAAGCATCTGTTAGTTGACATAGAAAGTGAATCCCAAAGAGATGCATATAATAACCAGACAAAAATCACTAAAGTTGTAAAGATAGTAAGCCAACTCACAGACCGTGTGTATGAGCGAGACTAAATACACTGAGACGCACTCAGACTGAGACACTACGGGGGTGTATGTGTGTAAGACGTAGCGGTTTTGAACAAAAAGGTCATTTGTTGAGTTTGGACGATCTGTGAGAGGCAGCTGGGGTGGCACGCATGAGGATGAGTCATGACTGTGTCCGAGCAGCTCTCTCTCTCCAAGCTGCCACGCTTGAGTTTCTGCATGTGCTGCCATCAACAGTCCTCTTTCCCATCACTTTACTGCATGAATGCACACACACACACACACACGCCTCTGCCCTCTCCGCTAAAGATGGACTGGATAAGAAAGAAATAAACAATCTATTATCACCTATCAAGTTTAACAAAGAATGCATCTATCTATAGATATATTTATATGAGAATGTGTTCTGCAGTACACTCACAAACACACTGCCTATGCAGCATCATCCTAAGTCTTTGATTGGCCAAGAAGTTTTCAGTGCCCAACCTCCCCATTTGTGGTAAAAACAGTTGGCATTACAATAAAACACATTTTAGTCAGTGGAGGACATTTAGACCAACAGACTATAGGTCTGGAGGGCATAAAATTGTCTGAACCTGGCACCCAAATGAGACCCTGTGGCCCAACCAAAATTTAAGACTCAAGCCTGAAATAGTCTTCTGTTTAAGAGCAGACAGTGGTGCATGGTTTAAACCAGCTGACTTATAAATAAAAGCGTGTACAAAACAAGTTTTATTATTAACAATAATCAAAGTGATCGTTACAAATCTGAGCACAGCACATATCTTATGCCACAATATGAATAGTTTTATATTACGGGTAAAACGGGTAATTATTTCTGGGTACTTCATTGACTTAAATAGAATTTCAATCCTCTTTTTATAGAGGAACTAGATGGATACAAACCAAAGGGTAAGACGATTCATTACATACCAAACAAAATAATTAAAACACTACAATTAATATGTGACTCTGGACCACAAAACCAGTCTTAAGTAGCACGGGTATATTTGTAGCAATAGGCAACATCACGTTGTATGGGTCTAAATGGTTGATTTTTCTTTTATGTCAAAAATCATTAGGATATTAAGTAAAGATCATGTTCCATGAAGATATTCT
>JAHKKF010534910.1:4143-23683 GCA_019740295.1 Labeo calbasu
AGCAGAGCTCATTTGCATTTAAAGGAACAATCCCTCAGAATGGGATGATTTTTGCAGAGCTCATTTTGACAAGGTAAAAAGGGTGTTGTTTTCCACAATAATTGAGAATTTTTAACCAAAGTATATTATAGACTTTTCATTAAGACCCTAAAGAATCATCAACTTGTGGAAAATGGGCATCCAATGACCCCTTTAAAGACATTAGGGCTAAAGTAGAGAGAACAAAGACGCAGGTCTTTAGGAAGTTTTATTTGTCCACAGGCATCTTCCCATTCTTTTGTCTTCTTCTTATTGCTAAGAAAGCAGTGTATCAGTATTTTATTTGTGGTAAAACAGCAACAGGTAGCACAAGTAGCTCACCGATTGCAACCATTTCACATTATTAAAATAATGGCACCCCCCCTGTGCAAAACATGCATAAAACAATATGGATTTTTATAAATAACAGAAATCTTCCGTGTTTTTTTTTACTACGTATTTTAGTAAGAGACATAATTTATGTTATATTAAGCAATACAAGTCCTAATACCTGTGGTTCTCTTTAAAGTGAAATGTTTGATGGGCTATTCTTGACACACTTTTACTTTTCTCTCCACAACTTGTGATTAAGGTGATAGGAATTCATATTGAGGGGATTTCCTTTCCTCTGAAGGCCTCCAAATGACTGTGAAGTGTGTTTTTGAAGTCCTTTACAACATCAGGTACAGCCACTGTTGAATATGTTCTGGACAATCGAGTCCTGTATATTCTTTTACTCTGAGATGTGTGTAGGAGAGGTGAGGGATGCTGGCATGTTCACTGACATTTTGAAATGAGTGTTGTTTCTTCATTCATCAAAAACCTTCTGTACTCTGAAAAATGCTGGGTTATTTTTTTAACCCAATTGCTGGGGTCAACTTGTTGGGTCATTTTATTGGGTTATTTTTAATACTTTTACCCAGGTGCTGGGTTATGTTTTAAACCAGTTGCTGGGGTTAACTTGTTGGGTCATTTTATTGGGTTATTTTTAATATTTTTTACCCATGCACTTGGTAGTTTTTCTGTAACTAAGCTGCTGGCTCATTTTTAACGCTGAGTTATTTTTTTCTGTCCAACCTCTAGGTTAAGCCTGTCTCTGACGAAACAACCCAGCTGCTGAGTTACAGTCAGAGTGCGGGTGTTTTGAATCCTTTACAGGAGAGAGCGGTTCTCAGCGCCGCCGATTTGGTGCACTTCTGCAGCGAAATAACGGTTCGTATACATTATATTTCTGTGTTGTAAATTGTATTATTTTATGCAACGCAACATAAGGACGAGATGTCAGTTAGCTGCGTCAGCAGCGGTTGTTTCGCAGGATGGTCTTTTGCCTTGCATAAAATAAATGTATTTTATTTGTTATTGTACTGAGTTTAATCTTAAAATATGTTCTGTAATGTCAGTACCATTTGTTTATGGGCAGTTTTTGGAGTCATGGCATCTTTCAGCTGTGAGTGAAACGTGATGGCACGGTCTGAAGTTTGCAGTTAACCCGGCGAACAGCAGCCCTTCACTGGCTCAAATTTTATTTCAAGAACTAGCCTAAAAAGTGATAATATCATCAGGATGTGATAATTTAACCTCTGACCCCCTCAGTCATCTTCCCATGCTGCCTCTGATAGTGTTTTCATAAACGTCTGATGTCTTGTCAGAACCTGCAGTGTTCAGCCCTATGATTTATAAAGTGTCTTGATGGGAGCATTTTAATTGCATATGTACACATTGACAGGTGGCCGCTCTTTTTGATATTTACGCTTTGATCTCTGTATATATGATCACTGCAGGCCATGTCAAAGAAACCAAAACTCTACACATGGGATTTCACCAAGTAAAAACATCCTCTGGATTTCAGGTGCCACTACAGCTGATGATGATGTAGACGAAAAAGACAGCAACATAACATATGGTGTTTTGGTTTCATTAAATTGAACTCAGCCATAACAATCACTGTCAGGAGCGTGATGTTTGTTTGCTCATATATGTTTTTTATAAATGACTTTTACGTCCATTTTTCTTACAAGCATACTCTATAGATAGCTATACTTATTTATTAATTTAACTAAAATTCACAATTTTCTTTTAAAACTGCTTGTACTACCAAACAAAAATGTTTTTTTTTTCTTAAAATAGTAAGAGAATAAGTGCTCGAAGCGGTGACTGATTTCTCAACCAGCAACAAAATCAACCACCATTCCAATAAGGGTGGAGACTATTGATTTAGGCAAGTGGAATCCAGACAAGTGCTTGACAAGCGGAAATAATTTCCCCTCAAGAGACGTCAATAGGTTCTGATGGGGTTATTAAGGGGAATCAAAGATATTTGCATTTAGACAACGGGCAATTTGTCATGTAAACCGAAATTTCCTCGCACCCTTGAATGCAAAGGAACTCTAGCAGGAACCGAATGAAAGTTAATCAGGAATGTATGGCACAAAACACATGATGAATGAACTGCTTTAATGCCGAGCCAAGAAAGCGAAGTAATCTCTCAACATCCTCATCGATGTAATGAGTTTATAGAGGACCACACAAACAGATAGAGAGTCCCTTTGATTGTTTTCGTGCCCTTGGGGTTTAAGGCCAAAGCATTTAATGTCTGCATGCTAACAGTACATGCTGGAAAAAGATTTAGTGACAAAATCACAGGTTTTGCACTCT
This sequence comes from Labeo calbasu, assembly GCA_019740295.1. NCBI lineage: Eukaryota > Metazoa > Chordata > Actinopteri > Cypriniformes > Cyprinidae > Labeo > Labeo calbasu. The sequence goes on from JAHKKF010534910.1 coordinate 6,817, forward strand.
ATTCATTGCAAACTGAACACAGAGCATGACAAATTCCTCTCGCCTATCAGTTTTCCTTGGCCTACAAGGCAGTGCTCTGCTAAACCCTCCTTTATTTTGCGCTCTTCTTGTTTTGTTATTTTACCTGGCAGTCCAGGTGTGAAAGGGTGAGGCCATGGAAAAACATTCAATTCTGCAGGCTTGTCATGAAAGAATCCACTGATTGACCTCTACATCAAGGAGCACAATGACAAATGGGTTAGCAATTTTCCGCCTCACTTATGGCCAACAATGCACATTTCCACTTTCACTTGCTAGCACTGAGTGTACATTGCACATACTTTTCGCAGACTGTGCAAACTCCGTTTTCACAAATAAATGTAAATATTTTTCATTGACCTCTTCAAATAATGACCCTGGTTTGCAAAGTGTTAATCTCACAGTTGTTTTTGTATTAGCATGTAAAACAAACACTAATGATTTTCTTTTTCACTCAAGGATGTTATTGCATGTTCTAGCCGCTGATTGAATTACTCAGAGTGCTTTAAGAATGTTTTGGGTGGAAAGTATGGAAATTAACCAATTGACCTTTGTGTTGACCTTTGGGTTAAGGGAGCTTTGTGGGAAAAGCTCGCTGAGAATCAAAGACACCTATGGTGGACACCAAAAAACGTTTCTTCTGCAAGTCAAAATTAATGTGAATTTGTATAGCATATGAATAAATAGTGGAATATGATTATTTGCTGTATTACTAAAAAAAAACAAAAAAAAAACAAAGGCTGGTTTGTCTTATTAAGGTAAGAAGTTCCCATTTAGTTTTTTGCAGTCACCGAATATCTCTAGATACTTCTGACGGCTGCAATTTTCAGGCCATGAGTAGCTTCTGTCCTCAGATCAGACATGTCCTATAGGGATAAGCTGTCACACTGCTGGGAGCCTAATTGATGCCTCATGCTTTTGAGGAGCAATTATGGTGCCCAAATGTCAAGAGCTAATTTGTGGCTTTATAATGTGGACACATGGGCCAAGGAGAGGGCCAGATCCGGCTCCCTCTGGGAGAATCGGAATAGTTTGCTCAGCAGATGTGAGATGGTCTCCGTAAAAAAGTCTGGGGGTGGGGAAGAGCCTTCAGAAGATGTGAAGTCTACTGCAGAGACGCTCGAAATGATAGTTTTTAGATTGATCTGAGCTGTTTTGCTCATTATGGTCTTCGGTTTTAACATTCATTTTCACACTCTGAGCTAGGCCTGTTGTTTATCCATTTGCAAAAGATATGTTTAGAAATTGGCTGTTCCTAAATACATGATACAAAAAGACATACAACGTTGTAAGAGGTGTTTAAAAGAGTCTTAAAATGCATAACCACTAGTTGGATCGTGTGAGTTGCTCCTGATGTCTCCATAGTGATGCAAACAGCAGAACAACAATTTAGCTGCAGTTGACAGCTTAAAAGTCAAAAGTCAATATAAAAACATTACATCTTCATTGCCTACTCAAGGAGTGGTAAGACATACTGTGCAAAATGCAGCAAGGTGATGTGCCAAAAAGGTGTGAAAGGCTGTTATTAACTCTTCTACACCTACACAGAAGAATCATCTGGAAACCTTAAATATAGTTCATTCAATGTTGAATTATTTCTTATTTGTTCAGACATATTTTACCATTTTTTAATAATTTAACACCACTTTTATCTCATGAACTGTTGTGAATACATCAAGGTGAGCTAAAGTCATATGGTCAACTTTTATGAAACTTTAATGTTGCTCATTTTAATTATAAGTTTGGGTTTTATTAATTTATTAATCAGACAGGACAGTGGAGAGACAACAGGAAGTATTGGCGAAATCGGCATAAGACCTCGGGACAGGATTCGAACTCAGGTCACCGTGAGTGCTGATGTGCTGTATGTGTTAGCGCACTAACCACAAGGCTATCGGCACCAACGTTTTAGAGTCATTTTGACATTCCCAGTAATCACTGACTTTTGATGTATTAAATAGAGTAGCACTGCGTATTTGTGTACATGACTGGTCAAAAGTAGAATAATTAGTGGTATAGCAAATATAAATTACCCCATGATTTAATCATCCTCAAGCTATCCTAGGTGTATATGACTTTCTTCTTTCAAATTAATACAACTGGAGGTATATATTTTTTTTTAAAAAGGTGCTGGCACTGGTAATATTCAATAGGGGGTTTGCATTTACATCATGGTTTGGTCAGTTACCCACATGCGTGGCCATATTGGAGATACTCGGATGTAAACAACAGAATTGATTGCACAGTTAATGTACTACTGAATACGTTGTTCTGTTAATTTATGCTTCTAAACCACGGAAAAAAGTGTGGACGCTGCTAAATCATATGGAAAAGGACTTAATAACCAGGAAAGGGCGCAATATTTTGACAAACTAAAGGTAACAGGCTGTAAAGACACGTACGAGCAGTATTAATTAAGATATCAGCCTAATATTTCACCTACCTGACTCGGAAATGATAAAAACAAAAATTAATGTTGTCAAAAATCTTGTCTTGCTTCAGTTTGGCCAACCACAAACGCCTTTTGTTCCTCAGACAGTTTTTTGCGCTCTTCTCCTTCATTTGTTATAACTTTTAGCAGTCTGTAGTACTCCAAATGTGTTTCCCGGTCTAACCGATTAGTACAGCTCAAAGCATGACAATAATTGACCATTTTCATTAGCAATAATTAGCTAAATTTGCATGTTCCATTCAGTTCAGTGGCACGTTCAGTGCCACCAATATGGCCGTTTGATGACGCGTTGTGAAAACACTAAATCGTCCGATAGAAGTTCAATAAACTGTGTCCATCCATCCTAAAAAAGTGCTCCACATGGCTCTTTGGGGTTAATAAAGGCCTACTGAAGCGAATCGATATTTTTTTAAAGAAAAATATCCATATTTAAAACTTTATAGTTTCTGCTAACAGTTGTATGCACGTACACAAGAGAGTGGTGTTCCGGTGGACAACGTAGGCGTAGTGTAAAGTACCGTAGCGTGAAAAGTCAATGTTTTCCAAAGTTTCATGTAAATACTTTGTTTGTTTTGTGCAAATGTCATAGTAGCTATTAGGTCACCACTTCAAAAGAAGAGAGTTCATGTCACGAAATACTCCCTGGCAAGATTTTTTGTTTTTGAAAGATGTCTCTTATGCTCACCAAGGCAGCATTTATTTGACAGAAATTAAACACAGAAATTAGTAACTTTGTGAAACAATATTACATTTTAAATAACAGCTGTAATTCAATTTTGCCATCACAGGAATTAATTACATTTTAAAATATATTCAGATAGTCAACATTTACTGTATTTTCGATCGAATAAATGCACAAAAATCGTTCAGCAATGTCCTTTGGCCTTAAAGAGGTCATTTAAGCAAACGGGCTCTCGATAAACAGTTGCTGAGGATGTTGTCCGACACCACCCTTGTGCAAACACAAATCTGCCCTGAGACTACAACTTAAAACACCAGGTGAGACTTTGCCACTTCCCCCAGTCTGTAAAGATATGAATTATGCACTATTGTAATCCACACGGACTACAAAGCTACCGAGGCTGTATTTCCACGGGTTTGCGTGAACTCCCGCCCCATTTTTGCAGCTGACAAACACAGGGCCTTGAAGATCAGAGACCCGGGACATGCTGACATGTGCTGTGGGAACACCTGCAATGTCTGATTGGGCCACAGAGACAGATCCCTCACTTACACACCTGTCTGTGGACCCATGCCACTCTCTCTCTCTCACACACACACCTATCTGATAGGGTTTCTTTGAGAGCTCTTTGAGGCCACGTCTGAGGTGATGAAAATAAGGGTGCATCCATTAAGTGCATGAGGCAGGGCTGAGAGAGGGCATGGATGAAGGATTTAAGTGTTGCCTGTAAAGTGCCTCAGACCACCTGCTAGAAGGACAGACAAAGGCATCTATTTCAACTCAGACAGACGGAAAAATATTGGTTCTTCAAGTGCCAGGGAGCATTTCGTGACACGAACTGTCTTCCATTAAAGCGGTGCCCTAATAGCTACTATGACATTTGCACAAAACAAACAATTACATGAAACTTGGGCAAACGCTGACTTTTTATTTGTTAAGCCACACTTTACAAACTACATCCGATGATAGAAATCAGAGCACTTGTGGTTTAATTTTTACAATTGTTTATCTTTCACTTCTGAATGGAGTGAAGCTCATATATTCACACTCATTCTCCACCCTCATATATCTGTTGTTAACAATCACTCTATGGTTTTAAGATGGGGAAAATCCCACAAAAGTTTCAGGTACACTCCCATCTTAAGACAGAGCCTGGCTCACCATCACAGAGATACTGAGATCACAGACTATATCTTCATGCTTCAACATAAAATGTCCTCTCATCCGTTTAGAAACTGTGTATAGATGTGCCTCTTTAGTCATTGTTGTGGAAATGTCTCATTCAGCCATTAAACAACATTCGGGAACGTTTAGCCCGTGGTGTTTAAATCTCATATCATCTTCCCTAAAGCTTCTTGCCTGGTTTCAAGCGAAAATGCTGGTACTATCAGTCAAAGAAAACACAAAACCCTTGGAGTTTATATGTAGGAGGAATTAAAATGTTATTTGAAAAGTGTTTTTTAACTTTTTTGATCTCAACAGAGTGCACAGCAGACATTTTTTCTTCTTATAACTTTGCCTGATGTATTCATTACTAAGCATCAACTGAGATTACTCTAACTTTGGGTTTGACCCAAAAGAAAAGGTCAGTTTTTATTTCACTCAGATTCAGTCATTGTGTAGCTGTTACCTGAGAAGGTCTCGCAAAAGAACGTTGATGCTGATGAGTGCAAGACAGCCCTGGGTCCCGGCTAAACAGCAGCTTAAAGAGATAGTTCAGCCAAAAATGAAAATGTATTCACCCTCAAGTCAAACCTGACTTTCTTTCTTCTGCAGAGCTCTAAAGAAGATATTTTGAAGAATGGCAGTAACCAAACAGTTTTGGTCACCACTGCATTTTTTAAAATATCTTCTTTTGTGTTCCACAGAAGAAAGAAGGTTTAGTAAATGAAGACACAATTTTCATTTTGGGGTGAATTGTCCCTTTAAAAAGAAGACACATTTGATTTCTTGTTTTTCTTTCCATTCTGTTTCTTTTTTATTTATTTAATTTTCATTTTTTTTTAGTTTTGGTGCATTTCAGAATCTACAGTTGTCATGTCAGTTAGAACTAATAATAATTTCAAAATTAAGAAATTATATCAAACAAAACAAGCTTTTTAATGATAATACTTGATTTAATGGCCTGTAAAATGTACTGTGCGGCATGCCATTCTGGGAAATCGTGCTTGAAACAAATCTATTTAAATCACAGAGTCTCATGACATTCTTCATACATTTGCAAAAGGAAATGACAAATAGAATCTTTCTTTCCCTCCGTAATATCATAGCAGTTGTAATGAGTAACTTGTACAGCTTCCATCATATAAAAAGAACAGCTTTGCCACTATTTCAAAGCACCTTCTACAGTTTGGTCTAATAAAAACAAATCTACTTTTAGATGTAAAAATATATATTTATATTTCAAATAAATAAATACATACAATAAATATGTGTATTAAGAACTGTATAAATAACATCGTGTGAGATGGCATCTCCTGTTCTCCACCGTCCCAGTTCTGTCATCTCTGAGCATCATGTACGCATTGTTCCTTCAAGTCCTTCTTAACCCATATCGAATATTTCCAGAGCAAAGCAGCACCATGTTTAAAACACCCAAAACCTTCAGTTTTGGTTTTCATGGACATGTTATGCTACTAGTCAGCAACTTGGCTTTCACACGTAGGGAGTCTGTTGTCTTCACCGTCAGTACTGGCCAGTGCATTTCCAGAGCAGATCTCAGGTTTGGACCCTGTTAGCATCTCCACCCCTTAACTGGGACGGATGGTCTCAGCTGTGTCCTAGCACTTCTTTGTAAAGTTCTGGAACTTTTTCAGGGTCCACAGGTCTTGGAAGAAAGTGAGTGAACTTTTGGTGTCTCCTAGATTTTGTCCCTTCACGCGGCGTGCCGTCCTTGTTGAGAGCCACAAAGTATCTTGCTCCTTTCTCTCCATGCTTGTAGAGATTAGAAGAATACGTGTTGTACCAGTTCTCCTCGAACTGCTCACGGAAGACACATTCTGCTGTGAGTTTCTCCTGAGAAACAAAAGCATGTTAGTGATATAATTCATGCAATAATCAAGAACACAAATAGAGGTGGTCAGAATGATAAAACATATATGCCATCTACTGGGCTTGAATAAGAACAGCAATCATGCAGATCGTTACTGGTAAAAAAAAAGATTAAAACTGGGTAAAAGTCTGCTTACAGAGCCGTAAAGTTCTCCTTTTTCGTTCATCCCAAGATAGAGTCCACTGTCCACTCCACGGATGCTTATTAATCCAACTGCAAGGCTTATGAATTCCAAAATACCTGGAGAAGAATAAATCAATTGTTCAGATGTTCTTTGAAGTCTAAACCCCGGTCGCATATTGTTAGAAAGCTGAAATGCAAAGCATTTCCATCTGTACACTGCACAGACTAATATACATTTAAATATAATTAAAAATAAAACTTTCAGAAAATGACCGTTTTCTTTATTGTTTTCGAAAAATTAAAAATGTTACAACTTTAAGTTAGCCTATTAGAACTATATATTCGGGAGAACCCGTATTTTTAAAAGCGTACGGTCAAAGGGAGTACATATTATGATTGACTTTCTGTTTAAACAAATCAAACATGCTGAAAGCTGAAAAGTGTGAAATTACCAAAACGACTGTGGTCCTTTCTTGTGCCCTGCACGCTGCCATTCGGGAGTATTTCAAGGTGAAATCCAGTCCTGCAGTACAACTGTCTTCTCCGCAGGATCCCTTTCAAGTGCGTTAGGTCTGCGGAGGTGCTCCGTGACAGTCTCTCTGCTGGAACTAAATGATCATTCAACAGCCCGAGGTTTTCTCCTAGAGGTGGTAGGAAGAACTGTGATCCGACCTGTCCGAAACCCTCCAGGCTCTGTAAAAACGTCCCGATCTCTCCCATAGTTGCCCTCGCAAATCTCCGATCCGGTCAGGGAAACTTGTTCTAGATGTATACGGTGAAGCAATCGTCCAAAGCTATACGTTACGACGAATAATATCCATGCGAGCACGTCACTTGTAGTGGATCCATGCTGAGCGCATATGAAATATCACTTGACTCCTGTAGATTAGCTATACAGACATATCCAGTGGGCAAGAAACTTAGTCACTGCAAAGAACTGACTTCGGGCAAGTCCTTTAATTTCTGCTCTCATGCCTTGCCCACATGGTGGCCGGTGGTGCTTTCTGACATGAATAAATGTGGAGCAGGTATGAGGCAGCAGGTATGTGTTGTTGTGGGAAGTGCTTTGCGCAGTGAGTGGCTGCTGTGCGCGCGGGGCAGGTGCAGAGATCGGGCTTCTGTGGGCGGGACATCGGTTTGGTCCAGCCTTGAGTTTTTGCGCACAATCTCAGCTGTGTGTGTTTTAGTTTATGTCTGTGTTTGTGTGAGTCATGTTTTGCATTGTGAGCTGCATATGTGTCTGTCGCACAAGTAGAGTACAACTTAAAACCATCAATGTTATGTGGGAGCATAATGTAGAAGAATGCTAAATAAAACAAGCTCATAAAAGTTACGTTAATAAAAATATATATAAAAACACAAATATACAAAATAGACAACAGACAATATGTGACCCTGGATCAAAAAACAGTCATAATTTGCACAGGTATTTGTAGCAATAGCCAACAATACATTTTATGGGTCAAAATTATCAATTTTTATGCCAAAAATTATTAGGATTTAAAGTCAAGATCATGTTTCTTAAAAATATTTTGTAAATTTCCTACCATAAATATATGACAACTTAAACATTGCTAAGAACTTAATTTGGACAACTTTAAAGGCGCTTTTCCATCTATCCATCTATGTGTATTTATAAAGTATATTAATAGTATATATAAAATTATATATTACTTATTACTACTTACACTTATTTCACTACAAATTCGTATTAAGTATATTATAATATATATATATACTACAAAAATGTACACAACAAATTTCTGTATAAATTTCTATAAAATATATAAATATTTTACTAACTACAGTGTTGTTATTAGGCTATAAATAATCTAATGTACTTCTGAATCCACAAATATTTGCAGTGGACTTTGAATAGACATTTGACACATTCACAAACGTTTTTATATGTTGTATGAATCTTTAATGTTTTTAGAGTTGTTAACCCACAATTTACATGTTTCTACATTTGTTTACGAATTTATTTACTGCTTTAGTTAAAATGTGGCCCTGTACCTCAGTCATAATAATAAATGAATAAATAAACTTTCCACTGATGTATGGTTTGTTCGGATAGAACAATATTTGGCCGAGATACAACTATTTGAAAACCTGAAATCTGAGGGTGCAAAAAAATCTTATAAATAAAATATTGGGAAAATTGTCTTTAAAGTTATTCAAATGAAGTTCTTAGCAATGTATATTACTAATCAAAAATTAAGTTTTTATATATTTATGGTAGGAAATTTACAAAATATCTTCATGAAACATGATTTTTATTTAATATCCTAATGATTTTTGCCATAAAAGGAAAATCAATCATTTTGACACATACAATGTATTTTTGGCTATTGCTACAATGTGCTACTTATGACTGGTTTTGTGGTCCAGGGTCACATATGTTTTCTATTTGTTTGCTATTTAATGAGATGGTGGTAATGATGGGCAATGACAATAATACAATTTATGTTTTGTTTTGTTTTGTTTTGTAAGATATAAGTTATAGATTTCAGTAACACTTTACAATAAGGTTCATTAGTTAACTACATTAGTTAACATGAACTACGAATGAATACTACTTATAAAGCATGTATTAATCTTAGTTAATGTAAATTTTACTAATTGGTTATTAAAATCACAAGTTGTGTTTTTAACATTAGTTAATACACTGTAAACTAACATGAACAAACAATGAAGGACTGTATTTTTTAATAACTAACATTAAGATTAATAAATAATGTAATAAATGTATTGTTCATTGTTCATTCATGTTAGTTAATACATTAACTAATGTTAACAAATGACACATTGTAAAGTGTTACCTAGATTTCTGTAATTTGTATGGGAATATTATATAAAAGATGGGGAAAAACAGTTACAGATGCGGAAACAAAATCTAGTGCTACATCACACTCAAACACTCATGTAGTAGGCTATTTTAGCTCAAGTCAGATTTTAAGAGTGTAAAAGAAACCCACAATAAAATGAAATAAAGAACCACCTTTTGATGGACGTCTTCTCCAAATGTTAACATGTAGCATTTTGAAGTCAACTATGACTTCTAACTATGACCAGAATGGAAAGGACAAATGACTACAAATACAGCTGCTAATGTGTTCATCCTAAACGATGCGCTGTAGCGAGGTCGCATATTTCATCTCGCGATGAGTGAGCGCGGTCTGCCCGCGGTGACACAGTCATGATGGCCGCCGTGCGTCGGTTTCTGGCTCTTCGAAACAAGTTCACCAGCTCTACGAACGGTTTAAGCCTTTACTTTAACAGCAGACAGTCATGGAGGGAAAGAGCGGTTCTGAGGCGTGTAGGGACAGGACTGTGTATCACAGTCGGCGGATTTGCTGTTGTTTACTACTACCAGCACGATTCGAGTCCGGATCGGGGACGCGTAGCTAGTCTGCGTGCATTGATTTCTCCACTCCCAGCAGTGGCTGCAAAAGAGAAGGTATCTATTTTAAAACGTTATGTTTGTGTTTATATTGAATATTTTAATAGCATCCCGGTTTTTATTATTCTTAAAGGCGTAAAATCGGTGGAGTTCATGTGTCATCAAAACAGTCGCTCTCCACTAGAGAGGTGCTGAATTCAATGTCCCATTTCATCAGTCAGGTGATACACCGTGATGCTATAAAAGACAAGCTGAAGCACATAGTATAGGTGCTGTACATATTGGACATTTTATAGATTTTCTGCATGCGTAGTATTGACTTAAGCTCTGAAAGGGTGATTTTACTAGGCATGCAAATTCAGTCAACAACCTTTTCTCCTGTATTGTCAAAATCACTTGCCATTTGTCTTTCAGTCAGATTTGTTGGTCTACATTAGTGCATGAGTACTTTGAGCTACATTAGTGTTTCCTAAACTAAAATATTGTGCTTGATGTCATTTAATATACTATTAGGCCTATTAAAGTCACTTTTAGACAAAAAATAACCAATACTATGGGAGAAAATCAAACTATATTCTGCTACAAGTGTCATCTGCACAAATGTATGTCTTGCACACATTTTTTAAACGATAAGATTAATCATTACATTTATTATTTATTTATTATTATATTTCACAGGCTCAACAAAGCAAAAGACCTTTGGATTGTGTTTAAGTGCTTTTGGTACACATACTCTCAGTTTTGACTGTTGTGAAAAGCATTTATCAGACTGTTACCAGATTGATTATTAAACCACACAGGATTGAATCAGTCTTGTGCGACTCCGCGCTGTTCCCTTTTGTTTTTGTGCTCTTATCTGCTTGGGCTGGACGTAACCTTGACTTGTGGATTGAGATGCAGGAATCCAGGGTTGAGGTAACTGGACACGGCAGCTTGGCAGCCGGGTCGACGTTTGATGGGGGTAATAAGTAGCAGGGCACACATTCCCAGGGTGTTTGCACAGTGCCCAGTGGGCCTGGCTGCCGGCCACTGTGGAGTGAGAACACTGTCCTCCTGATATTTCTGTTTGTGCATGTTTTTTGTGTGTACAGGAATGGTAACGATATTACAAACCAGGAGGCCATCCACTGAAAGGAGGAAAAAGAAAATGGCTAGCACTTTCTTTAATGTCACGGCTGTCTTATCCTGTATTTCTATGTCTGATAAGTGAGATGCATATTTGTTTGATTATAGGCCAGTGCATCTGCTGAGGATGAAGAGGTTTCGATGTCAGCCCATGAGCACAGGTTCAGGCTCTTCAGTTCACTGGAGTTTGATGGACAGCTTTACATGACTCCCCTCGACTTTATTGAGTCTGTCACTATGAGCGAACCAAAGAGTGAGTTACAGAAACAGTTTATCTTCATTCTTAGAAGAAAATATGAACTGATCATATGATTGTGTAACTAAAGACTAAAACATGAAGCTGTCAGATTCCTAGTGTCTGACAAATTGCAAAAAAAAACACTGTTTAAGATAGATACTTACCCAGCTAACACAGAATGTTCTCAGATCTTTGACTAATGTTCTGGTTAAGTTATGAACAAACGTCCTTCCAGTAATGAAGTTTATTGTATAATGCAAAACTTAAATCAAAATGAGTGTGTTTTATTATTCTGCAGAAATACTATTTAAATACGAATCCTGCATTTCACATATGAACAAAAACCTAAAGGTCTACGGCAACCCATCAAAATAAAAGTTTGGTTTTACTAGAAGAAACTGTGACAGAAATATATTACGTAATGTGATGATAGTACTACTACTGCTAATAAAATGATAATTAATAAAAAAAAAACATTATTTTTAAGGAATATTTACCAGAATTTATTTGTCAAACACAATCTTTCTGAGAAAAAATAAATAAATATTTTTTAAAAATAAAATCAGTTAAATAGAGATGCTTTTGATTATTAACATTGACATTAACATTTAATGAAAAAAATAAAACGTATTTAATAGGGCCTTAAAATAAATTTTTGGTAAAATGTTTTAAGAAATTGCTGTTAAATTATCTACATTTCATGATTTTAATTAATTAGACATGCTTTCTGATTCCTATTTTTTCATTTAACTATTAAAACAGAGTTTAGAAAAATTAAAATGGAAAAAAAAAATCCAGAAAAAAATTAAATTGAAAAAATGGAATTAAATAAAAAAAATAAAACGGAATTTGGGAAAAAATAAAAAGCATTTTTACAATAAAAATACAATAAAAAGTAACGTTCCCATAATGTTTGTAGAATGACAAAATAGAATGTTACTTTTATGTTTCCATAACCCAAAAAAAAGTTTTAAAAACTTTAAAAACCGGATGTTTTGAACATTCCGAGAACATTCATAAATAATGTTTTCATAACTGTTAGCAAATTGTTATTAGAACATATTTTTGTTAGCTGGGTATAAGGATGTACTCCAGTTAATTTAGTTAATCTTAGTTAAAAAGATGAATCCAGCCAAAAATAAAAATTCTATCATCATTTAGTCACCGTCATGTTGTTCCAAACCTATATAGCTTGATTTTTGTGTTAAACAAAAGAGAAATTTTAAAGAAAGTGCTAGTTGCTGTGTTCAGTGAAGCATTTAAGCTTCGGCTATGAATCACAAATCATTTACAGCAGTGTTTTTGTGAACTCATTGTGATTCATTTTTTAAAAATCAAGCTAATGCATGAATAGGATATTCTTCAATAGCATTTTTTTTTGTTTCTCTGTTTGTGGATATCAAACAGCATGACATGAATAGAATTTTCATTTTTGGGTGAACTATTATTTGCCTCAGTGAAGAATAACCCTTTTATCTTAAAAGCTAGTAACCCTGCAGGCATAAAATCAACACATGTAGCCGCAACACCTGCATGAAGATAGTCATCTCTCTCTGCCAGCATCACACTTCTGACCTATTTCTGTAACCAAAAATCTGAAACTGGCTAGACAGACAACTTCTAAACATGTGTGTCGGGTACGGTGGATCTCAGCTGAACTGAATTCATTAAGTTCATGTCTCACATGAAGTGGAAAGGCACTGAGATCGGTCCAGATGGTAGAGTTGATATGCTCTATAAATGTATTTTCAGGACCCAGCTAAACTTGCAGGGGAGTAGAGTTTCAACCAGTCATGTTTGCTGCTATCTGAAACTTGGACTTCCTGGAATGTGCAGACGAGAATAAAATGTGAACTGTAATATGGCAGGCAAACATTGCATCACTGTCTTTAATGGCATATGCATGACAGAACGAATAGTGGTATTTATGGTTTTATGCTGTGGCTGTAAAGCACACTTTGACTGCATTATATAAACAGAAGCTATAGTTCATATTTGAACTTTGTAATTGTGTTGTTTTTTGGTTTACCATGGTAAATATTTGGATTTTTGTTTTTATTTATATATTTATGTTTAAATTGTATAAAAGACAAAAACTGAGTATTAAATGTTATCTCTTTTATTTAATAAGAATATCTCTATCTAGCTACAATTGATGTCAAAAGTTTACATACACCTGGCAGATTCTGCAAAAATGTTAATTATTTTCACAAAATAAGAGGGTTCATATAAAATGCATGAAAGTTTTTGTTTAGTACTGACCTGAATAAGATATTTCACATAAAAGACGCTTACATATAGTCCACGAAAGAAAATAATAGTTGCATTTATAAAAACAACCCGGGTTAAAAGTTTACACACACTTGATTCTTAATACTGTGTTGTTGCCTGAATGATCCACAGCTGTGTTTTTTGTTTAATGATAGTTGTTCATGAGTTCCTTGTTTGTTCTTAATAGTTAAACTGCCTAAACTGTTCTTCAGAAAAATCTTTCAGGTCCCACAAATTCTTTAGGTTTTCAGCATTTGTGTGTATTTGAACCCTTTTCAACAATGACTGTATGATCTTTTCACACTGAGGACAACTGAGGGACTCATATGAAACTATTACAGAGGGTTCAAACGCTCACTTTCAGTTTCTTTTCAACCTGAATGACTTAATCTACAATAAGAGAGCAACAGATTTTCTGTATTTTGTCAGTATTGAGATGTTTATTTTAATAGCCTTAGTGAAATTTTGTCATTTCAGAATTATGGTACATAAAGTTTTTTATTTGGTCTGCTTTCATTTAGAAATGGTTTCAGTGATAACCATAACTAATTCTTATATTTTTCTTTATTTCTAAGAAAAGAGGTTTTGGAGATCCCTCACAAAACAGGTTTGTTTTTGTTTTATTTTCATTTTACACTGAAAATTGATCTACGTCTGAGTTTATAAAATCTGAATGATCCTAAATATCTATGCTTTTTGAAAAGGATCTAGACAAGATTCTGTCAGATACACCACCTGTTTGGAAAGGATCGTCCTGTTTGTTCCGAAACCTGCGGGAAAGAGGTGAGACCTAATAATCTTGTTATGTAAATCAATTTGTACTGTATAATGGAGTGTCATTTGCTTAGTCATTTGATCATTGTTTACTACAGTAAATGCCTGCAGGCAATTTGACTTTGAGAGGATCTGCTTTCAAACTGCCACGTGTGGCATCATTCTAAGTACAGAGTTATTGTACAAATTATGAATGATGTGCTTAAAACGGACACATCTCTAACTAACAAATATTGTAATGTAGTACAATTAGGATAGATTTAGTGTGCAGAGGCTTAGGCCACCCACATATACAGTGTTATGAAACAGTCCGGGTCTTGAAACTTGGCCTCATACAGCTGGAGAGTGCACAGGCTGTAAATACTCTTATCTCTCAATCATTCTGGCATTACTGTGACTTTGCTCTAGGATAATCACTGATAGGAAGGTGACAAAAAACAACACCCTGTGCATAACATGTGGCATGTCGTTTTGAATAGAAAATAATCACACGTTCTACCGAGGGGTGTGCCACGCTCGCACAGTCACACTAATCCATAAATTGCCCAGCTTTATATTACCCTGAGGTCTTACTTTATTGACGTGCTTGAAGAAAAACAGTGTTTGCTTATCACAGCTGACATATCAGCAACAATACACAAATTAAAAGGCAATTTATGGTATTGCAAAAATTCTAAAAATGCCCACATTGTTAAAAAAAATTATATGTATGCAGTCAAAAATTTACATACACCTTGCAGATCTACATATAGTCCACAAGAGAAAATAATAGTAGAATTTATAAAAATGACCCCGTTCAAAAGTTTACATACACTTGATTCTTAATACTGTGTTATTACCTGAATGATCCACAGCTGTTTGTTTTGTTTTTTTTAGTGATAGTTGTTCATGAATCCCTTGTTTGTCCCGAACAGTTGAACTGCCAGCTGTTTTTCAGAAAAAATCCTTTAGGTCCTTCAAATTCTTTGGTTTTTTAGCATTTTTGTGTATTTGAACCCTTTCCAACAATTACTGTGTGACGATCACTGATGCTCCAGAAGGAAACATGATGCATTAAGAACGAGGGGGTAAATTGAACTTATTTTGTCTTCTGGGAAACATGTAAGTATCTTCAGTGAATAGTGAATGAAGAAAATATGATATTTAGACAAAATAAGAAAAGTGTACACATCTACATTCTGTTCAAAAGTTTTCACACCCTAGCTCTTACTGCATCGTGTTTCCTTCTAAAGCATCAGTGAGTGTTTAAACCTTCTGTAATAGTTGCATATGAGTCCCTCAGTTGTCCTCAGTGTGAAAAGATGGATCTCAAAATTATACAGTCATTGTTGGAAAGGGTTCAAATACACAAAAATGCTGAAAAAACCAAAGAATTTGAGGGACTTGAAGGATTTTTTCAGGACAACCAAGGGACTCATGAGCGACTATCACTAAACAAAAAACATCATTCAGGTAACAACACAGTATTAAGAATGTATGTAAACATTTGAACGGCGTCATTTTTATAAATTTAACTATTATTTTCTCTTGTGGACTATATGTAAACATATTTTGTGTGAAATATCTTATTCAGGTCAGTACTAAATTAAAGATGACATGAATTTTGTATGATGCATTTTGCAGATTCTGCAAGGTGTATGTAAACTTTTGACTTCAACTGTATTTTTTTCAGGTCATTAAGATTTTTTGTCCCAGCCAAAAAGAAGAATATTCATGTAATTCATAATTTAACACAGAATTGCGAGAAACAAAAATCATCCTTTGACATGGGGCTTTCCAAGATGCTAACAGTACATTCCTTGTAGTGTTCTTTCTTACACTTAAAACACTAAAACACTCCACATAGTGCATGATATCTCGGTTCACCGTTGCTCTCCTTGAGTGCCAGTGCCTGGATTTGGGCTTTTAATCCGGCTGTTAAATGTTAAAGCTGCACTTAGGTTAAAAAAAAAAAGAAGATAGGCTTGATCTGTGAACAAAGCCTTACTTCAGAAAATGAAAAGAGCTGTTTGAACTTTGCAATGTTGAGACTTGTCCTAGTGGCAGCCCCGTATCACTCTGGACAGTATGAATTCTAAGAATGGAGTTGGATTACATCTCCATCACTGACACTCTATATGAATTGTTTCTGTGGAATTCTTTGTGTTCTGACAACTGTTTGAGCTCTTGGGCTGGGTTTCTTTCTGCAAGACTGAAGGTGTGTGGCTCTAATGAAACCTGTCTGGGATCCTAAAAGACTAAATGCACAGGCAGCCGTTGATCTCGTAACTCAGTTTTGAATAGTGTAGGTATACATAGGGCAATCAGTGTATTAATCGCAAATAATCACATATAAGAGTATTTGCTGAATGAAGCATGCTAATTAGGAGAATCTGAAGACTTATAGCAGATAAAGCATTGAATACATACTATAAAAAGTTGTACTTCATGCTTGAATTGTTCCGATGGCATTGACTTACGGTCTGTGGTCATGATAGAATTATATTATTTTTTAATTGCATTTAAAAAAGGATAGATTTTTTATATTTTTAAAAGAAGTCTATTCTGCTCACCATGCCTGGATTTATTTGATCCAAAGTACAGCATAAACAGTACAATTTTGAAATATTTTTACTATTTAAAATAACTGCCTTTCTATTTGAATATATTTTAAAATGTAATTTATTCCTGTGATCAAAGCTAAATTTTCAGCATCATTACTCCAGTCTTTAGTGTCACATGATCCTTCA
>JAHKKF010534912.1:0-14672 GCA_019740295.1 Labeo calbasu
ACATTTATAAATAAACAAGATTATTAAATATAAAAATATGTTGTTCATTCTTAGTTTATGATATCTGATGCATTAACTAGTGTAATTTGACTGTGAAGTATTACCTTTAATGTTACAGTGTACTGTACGAAAGGAATCCATCATCTTGCTGCTGCAATTACTATTTATAGCAGAGTCATTTAAAATTTACTGCATGTGCAGTTTTGCTTCTGCTGTCAGCTTCACAACAATATTGCAAAACCCAAGAAACCTCCGCACTGGATGTTTGCCTTCTTTCCAACAGCAGAGACCATCCAACAAGGCTGTGAGCCAGAGAGTGGGCAGCTCTCTTCCTCAATCTACCGGCAAACTGACAGCTGGCTTGATCCAATCAGAAAGCTTGACAGCATTGATATTTACGCTGCAATTTCAGCAGCATGAGAGGCTTTCAAAAATCCTCCAAGAAAACATTACAGACGTAGAGGGGAAAGTGATGTCATTTGTGGAATAGAAGAAAATTGAAAGTAATTATTTTATATGATTTTAGGCAATGCATTAAGTTTAATTTGCCCCCTGCAGGTTTTAAAAGCAATTCAAATCAAATTTAATTAGCCTCATTTCAGTTCATTTAGAGCTGTAACTACTTCTGCACTGCAATTTTCAATAACTCAGCTCCGCCTGTGAATGAGGATGAGGCTTTTGACTTTTTAATAGAAAATTTAATAGCCTTTCAAATGGTTTAAATGGTTCTCATCAACATCACAATCAAACTCAGCCTTCGTTTGCCTACTGATCACATGTTTCTGGATCCAGGAAGGAGGCGGGGTTTTAAAGTGCAGGAATTTTAAAGTACAATTGATTTGGTTTGTAAAAGCCAACAACAGCAGCCTCCTTCAGGCTCGTTCAGGCCTATCAGAGGATGATGGTGTTGTCATCATGGCCCGCCGCCAGCTAATCAAACCAGAAAAGTGCTATCCTCCCGGAGTGACATTAGCTTTTGTCTCCTCGCCATGATGGATGGGATCCTGGCCCTGGTCGGAGCATTGTCCACTCAACCCGAGTGTCCTGACCACTGACCCCATGATCTTTATCAGGCCATCCAGTCAATCAGAAAAGCACTGACTACTGCCAAAGAATAGACTGCTATCTGATACAGCTCCAGCACAGAACAGCAAATGATGCATGTTTGGCAGGTCATGGTACACAATCATATTGTCATATCAAGAAATAAACTGGAATGGTAATTTATACCATACCTGAAAAAGTAATATGCATTTCTTTTCTTTTTAGTACCTTCACTGACAGTCTTCAGAAATATCTCCCTTCTCTCTCATGTGTTCGGAAACAGCACTGAAGACAGACAGCTGTCAGTGGAGCTGACTTAAGTCCATAACAGTAACAAATATATACAACAGTAATATTTTTTAGTTAGCAAGGATGCAATAAATTGATTAAACATAATAATAACGTAATATTTCCACATACATGAATGCACCGGGCCATAGGGCAGTCCATATTGCTGAGCCCTGTAATAGGTGGTAAATATCCACAAGATCTGCCTCCTTTGTCGTGGACTGACGACCCGAAAATTCTTCCTTCTGTTTCTTATCCTGATGTAGTGAATTACTTTTGTTTCTTCGTTTTTGTGCCAAGCCTATGCACAAGTTCCATGCAGTTCAACAGAATTGTTTACAGTCAGTGCTACCACAATGGCTGACTTCTGGAATGATGGCGTAATATGAAAACCCAATACACAGCAATATCATATGGCTACGAGTGAGATATTGTGTTTGACGGCACAAGTGTAAAAATGCATAAGAAACAACATCAAAGTGTTTTTAAAAACCCTTGTTTGTGCAAACTATTTCCTTCCACCATGGATTCAAATCTCAAACTGACAGTTTAACAGCTGAGCCCAAGCCTCTGTTACTAATTTGAAAACATCTCTTTAAGACTAGTAATGAAGGAATGTTAAGTTGCTTCATTAAAAGCTTATTTGTACTGTATTAAAAGCTCACTGTATTATGTAGAGTATTATGAGAGAGAAATGGGCTGAGCACGGGTGATTTACCTGCATCTGATACAGCATTCATTCTTCAGCTCAATCTCATATTCACAATAAAACATGAGTTTGAATGTCCGCTGAGGAAAGCTTTATCTTTGTCGTATTATCCTTTCATCTGCTAAGGGTGATTTTCGATGACAGCGCTGTTCAGTGCATTTGTTAACTGCATCTTGCAACTTCCTTGTTTGCAACCCTGTTTCAAGTCTCTTTCAAGACTTTACTGCTGACTCACTCTTTTGTCACTGTTTAATGGCGGAATAATGTAACTAAAATCCCCATCACGAACACACAGTTTCACAATACTAAATACTATTATTGAATACTACTCTTCATATAAAATATTATTTGAACAGTAATACTTAATAAATAACAAGGTGAGGCTGCTCTCGGCAGGTTCATGAACGCTGACATCCTGGAGCTCACATCTCCAAAAACATCCAAATAAATTTTCAAACAGACATTATCTTTAATAACAAACCACATATTTGAAGTATAAAAAAGTATATTCTCATCCAAAGAACTTAAAACTACATTCCGTGACACAAAATCATTTACATTATTAATAAAATGTTAGTGGATTTGGTTGTCCACCATGATACGGACAAGGAAACCTACCAGATATTCTTACAAAGATATTTCAAAAATGTTTCATTTTAGTCACATTATTAATAGTATTACTATTATTAGTATTCAGTTTCAGTTAAGGATTTTAGAAGTAATTACTACTAACATTTTTTAAACTGTGACGTAACCTAACTGCAACTGAAATGCAATGTTATATAAACATTGCGATGTTTACTGCTAGTGGTGTATCTAACTCCCAGCTATCAGCATCCATCTCGTCCAGCTGTTATCCGTCATAGTCCAGGTATTTGTGTTCAAGTCCGTCTGACGACTTGAAGACAGAAGACGTGTAGGTCCACAGGCCTCTGAGTAATGGATTCAATTATCTTCATGCTCTAGAAATCTCCATTCACAAACTGCCACTTGCTTCCTACGCAGTGTGTGCACAGAGGGTTGATTAGGACACGAACACACAGCGTGGACAAGAGCCTGTGAAATGCGGGGCGCTTCATCAAGCTGCTCACACATCCGGGCCGCGCGCTCGCTCATTCGTTCACTAGATGTGTCTGAGCGCAGAATGAATGAGCCGTAATGAATCCACGCTCCACTCGGCCGTGATCAATAAATGGCAGGAGGTGAATTAGCGTCTCCTCTTTATTCACCCTAATGATTCCCATCTTCCCTTCCTCTCCTCCGTGACACCAGGACAGCTTGGATCTCGGAAGGAGGAAGGAAGAAAGAAAAGCTAACTCATCTTCTGCATGGAGAAAACATCAGCTGTGAAGGGGAACGACATCTTTGCTATAAATTTCCTAAAAGCAACGGTTGAGAGCAAGTCCCTGACAACCGGCATCTCGCTGGTTATTCCACACCGAATGTAGCGAGATAAATCAAACCGTGTCCCTCTTAATCTCAAAGTGACGCTCGGCCCACAAATCTGTTTAGGCTTAAATCTACACTGAGTCTTGGGAATTCAACTCCCACCAAAGCAGCAACAAAACACCTCCGAATGGACATTAAGCCCTGTTATTACTGCGCTACAGGCGGTTCATGCTGTTATAATTGCCGCTCGAGATACACAAGGGAGCACTAACTTCCCCGGTTTACAACAATCAAGGCCACAATCGCGACTATCCCCAGGTTTCCACTGACAAAACTCTGACTTCTGGCTGCCGTCTTCCCCTCAGGCCAAACCAATCTGACCCTCAAGGGGGAAAAAGAAACATCACACATGAATTTACAGCTTCCGGGTCAACAAGGTCGCCTACTTAGACAAACAGGCCATCCCTGAGTTGCTGTAAATAATGCTCTCGAGTCGGACCGGCCTGCAGAGCTGGAACCGTCGTCATGGTGAAATAAGAACCACGCTCACTACAGGCCGCCAGCTCGGAAGAGCCGCAGACGTTTTCACACAGCCGAGCAGGAAAAAATGCCGCTAGGAAAGGCCGAATGGATTCCCCATATGTTTTAATATCTGTCCCTACGTTACGTGATATATAGCATGGTCACGAGATGAGGTGTATTAAAACAAAAAAGCCTGGCCAATGGAATATGGTTAGGAAGAATGGGCTCAAATTGCCTCTAAACTCTGTATGGTGTGCATTTGATTTTTTGATATCAAATAGCTCTAATAACAACAAAAGAAAAGGAAATGAGAGGACCACAATGGAACATGAAACATGGAAAATAAATTACTCCTTGAAATATATTCATATTTTTCTAGGACAGTGGAAATATTAATATTAATACTAATTCAAGATGAAATTTTAGCTAGTTCTTAATTTTAAATAGTTCTTGGAACCATGTTAATATTAATTAATAATTATTATTAATATGGTAACACTTTAGGTTCATTAGTTAACATTGACTAAGAATGAATACTTCTACAGCATTTATTAATCTTAATGTTAATTTAAGCATTTACTAATGCATTATTAAAATCACAACTTGTGTTAACATTAGTTAATGCAGTGTGAACTAACATGAACAATGAACAACTGTATTTTTATTAACTAACATTAACAAAGATTAATAAATAATGTAATACTGTTCATTGTTTGTTCATGTTAATACATTAACTAATGTTAACAAATGACACCTTATTGTAAAGTGTTACCATTAATATTAATGAACATATAATGATTCATTCAACTGGTTGAATGTCTAATTAAAATATTAAGTGATATTGTTAATTGATATTAATTCTTATTAATTATTAATCTAGCAGAAATATATCACGTTTAAACAAATGTAGTTTTTGACCAATATTAATATTAATATTAATTCATATTTATTAATTAAAATGATTGAGTCTGAATGAACACATGATAATGCTGCACTCAATTTGCGAATTTTTAATGAATTAATATTTTAATAAATTAATATTTAAATACATTTTTAATAAGCATAATATTTATTAAATACTGAAATATTTGAAATGTTTAATTGTGTATTTTACACACAAACTAAAATTTAGTAAATCATTATCATGTTTATCAATATTTATTCATTTGTGTATGAATACGCAATAAAAATACTATTATAATAACATATTTCAATATAAATATGAATATTTGAATATTTAAATACTTATGTTCATCAATATTCATTTATTTGTGTATAAATACACAAGCAAAATGTTTATATTTTAAAACTGCAACTGAGTGAATTATCATGTATTCATCAACATTCAGTTTCAGTTACACACAATTAATATATTAATATAAATATTAACATTTGTATTGTGTATTTATGCACAAACATAAATTGAATTAATTAATTAAGTTATGCGTTCATAAATACTATTCATAAAATTCATTAAAAAAAATCAGAAACAACTAGTTGTGCACTTTTTTCCCCTTTATATTAAACACTGCTGTTGTTTATTTATTAATTTTGAGAAGAAAGCATAATTATT
Organism: Labeo calbasu; assembly: GCA_019740295.1. NCBI lineage: Eukaryota > Metazoa > Chordata > Actinopteri > Cypriniformes > Cyprinidae > Labeo > Labeo calbasu. The sequence continues at coordinate 5,526 of JAHKKF010534912.1, forward strand.
TGCTTTTTATGCATAATTCTGATTATATCACATCCAAAATGAGAAAATGCATTAGTGCAATTCCATACATGACAAAGCTGCAACACAAGTTGCACTTTTTCCATTGTGATACAGCAAAAGACAAACAATTCTAATATTCCCAAAATGTCAAGAGGACTTCAGCCCTGGTCACTGACCCCGGCACGACCTCTCTCAGTCAGGTGGTTCTGCTCCATGTCACTGACCTCTTCACCTGTAGGACTGGTGTCAGCTTGACCAGTGAAGCGTGGGACAGTCAGAACTGCCACTCCATTCATTGGGACGCGTCCATAAATCCTGAAGGAGAAAAGGCAACCAGCAGCCCCTGTTTATCTTGAAGACCTTCTCCTTATTCTGACTTGATTCATGGCCGAAGGAACCAAGGTTAATTGTAGTCCTACTAAAAAGAAAGAAAGAGCACCTGTGTGTGTGTTAGAGAGAATAATAGGGCAAGTGACCAGCAAATGCAGCCAAGCGTAAAAAACAGCAAGCAATAATTCTACCTGCGTCTCTTTTAGCGCTCATAACAGAACAATAATTCTTGATATATGAAGTCATGCATTTCGATTTCTCATTCTGAGGCAAAAGTACGACTATTTATCTTTAAGCATTTGAAATCACTAAAACCCTACAAGGTTGAGCATTCTTCTCATAAATCTGTCTCCGTGTGTGGGAACTCTGTAAAGGTCAAAGGTCAACTTGAGGAAAGCCTTGTTCCCCTGCTAACACAGTACATTAAGGCGTCCTCAGCTTTCCCCATTGCGGGTGAAATTTAGTCATGTGTGCTCTGGCCCTTCGACTGTCACTGTCATCGCCCTCTCTCGCGTCCATCTCTGACTGGCCGAAACGAGCGCGGCTTTCAGCACGCTATCGGCCCCCATGGCGGCTTTCAACACACATACGCGGAGAAACACCCACACACCTGTGTTTCCCACAACAGCACACACCATTTCCCTCTGTTTGTGCACACACCTCGGCAAACAAACTGGAGCAGGCACAATGCCGAGGGTGCTAACAGACGGGGGGACGTAATGTTCCGATCAGGGCGCGCTGAAGGCTGAAGTGATGCTCTATCTCTGCGTGTAGACATGAAAGTGTTACAAACACTGTAACACACACACTAACAACGAGATAACAGAAATGTGTCAAAGTCCACAACCTGAAACATACACAGATGAGACGATAGGGAAATGTTCAGTCACTCAATCTGTCGATTTCACTCTGTTATGGAGTGACATTTCTGTCGGAGGACGTTGATTTTAAGAGTAAAACATGAAATTATTGTGCTACTCCAAATAAAGTAACTTCTATGGTGCAATATATACATAAATAGAAAAAATATAATTAAATAAGTCTGAAAGTGCTAGTGAAAATGTTTCTGTTGTATTTTACTTTTTTTTTTTTTTTTTATTATATTTATTAATACCATTGCAATTTAAAAATTCTAATTTAATATGATTTTTATGATTTGTATCAATTATCAGTAAGGTGTCATTTGTTAACATTAGTTAATGTATTAACTAACATGAATGAACAATAAACAATACATTTATTAAACTATGTAAACTTTGTTAATGTTAGTTAATAAAAATAGACGTTCATTGTTTGTTTATGTTAATTCACAGAGCATTAACTAATGTTAACAAACAACTTGTGATTTTAATAATGCATTATGAAATGCTTAAATTAACATGAACTAAGATTGATAAATGCTGTAGAAGTATTGTCATTCTTAGTTCATGTTAACTAATGTAGTTAACTTTAGTTAACTAATGAACCTTATTGTAAAGTGTTACCAATTAAATTAAATTAAATTAAATGTACTGTGTGTATTAAATATATGTAAATTTGTGTAAAATAAGTGATGATCATCAGTGACCTACAGTAGACGTCCTTATTACAATGTAATTATACATTTAATACTGCGTAATATTAATTAACCACATGTACTTACTATGTAGTTAAGGTTAGGATTAGATTTTGGTTTAGGGTTACTTGCATTGAATTATGCATAATTCATTTATATTATAATAGTAAGTACATGTAATATGTGTAACAAGGACACCTTAAAATAAAGTGTTACCAAATTTGTTTAACTGACCAGGAAGTGTCTAAAAATACGCATTTTTATTTTACTTGATAACTTTTCTTAGTTTTAAGTCTTTTAAATCCTAAAACTACTTCTAGGTTCAATAAAAAGACTTTTTTTTCAAATTAATTACTTAGAGAACCTTAAATACTAAAAACTTTTTTTAGTTTTAAATGTTTTAAGCTCCTAAAACTATTTATAGGTTAAAAATAAATAAATAAATACAACTTTTGGACCCTGCTGTATCTGATAATTAAAAAGTAAATCAATACAAAAGTGTTGCTTTCAAAAAAAGTATGTCATTCTAAAGCACATTTTTCTCAATAATAATTGCCATAATCTGAAACTAAATTTTGGATGAAAACACTGATTAGAGGCAAAACAGTTTGTAGAATAAGAATGTAGCCTCATTCTGTCTTGCTCTTCTTTCTTCTATTGCATCTCTTTTCTTTACTTCTCCTCCATCCAGGATCCTTACATATATATCATTATGTCTCCAGAACCACTGGGGCAATAAACAACTCCGCAGGACAGATTTGGGTGGAAACGCACACATACGCAGCACATATACACAATTAATGGTGAAAAAACTGACCAGGAAAGTTAAACGAATTACACCTCTCCCGAGGGATGTCATTTTTTTCTGCGAATTTCCTTTTTGTTTAAATTGGTTACAAACGAGAGTTGTCTGAATATCAGATTACAGAAAAGGGGACCGGGTCTGAAGATAGATGTTAAAGCATCGCTTAAGTATCACGAGACAAACTTCAGCAAGAGAAAGAGAGAAAGCAAACGTCCGAGAACGAGAGAGAGAGAGGAAACTGAGAATAAATAAAGAGGACCTTGGCAGCGCTGGAATAATTATGTGCCACTCTATCCAATCTACATAAATAAACGTCGCACCGAGGGGAAGCTTACAGTTTTGGTTAAAATCATTTTTCAGGTCTGACTCCCCCGTGTTTCAAAACACAGCCTGTTTATGGCAGCAAGCATGTTTTACATTTTACATGAAATATTTAGTTTAGCTTGGCCTGCCTGGGCTGCAAGGCTGAGAGGAGATTGATTCCAAGTGTGTATCCCAGCGCGACACTTCCAATCCATCACGGCCCCGGCGTTAACAGGAAATCAAGAGGCTTCCTTATCAAATTACTCTTCCAAAACCAAAAGCTCTTGTAAAATTAGATTCACCGTAATCAGTGAAGACCTTGTTCTCTCGCCTCTATCTTTCGGCCCAATCACAGCGCAAACACTAATACCTGTTTTCACCTTTTCTGTTCCTTCTGACAGCCTATCCGCCCCTAACTGGCCCCTGGCCCTAAAGCACCCAACGCTGGGGCCCTTGATCAGATAGTGGCCATGCCTAGTTTCCCCTCCCAGCCCTGGGCAAACAGCGGCTCAGGCCTGAGACCCCCCTCGTATGCTCACCGCATACCCACTCCTGGTGAAACACACACACACACACAAATCGGTGCACTTTCATAAAGGACTGAATGGCTCATTAGGTAACGCCTGCAGAGAAAAATTAGTGCAGTAGAAATGTGACGAGGATGAACTTTACTGAACTGCCCGTTAAAGTACCTGTGCATAATTAAAAATCTGAAACCAGCAGGTTTTCTCGTGAAGGTTTAGATTTGAGTTTGGGGTGCTGAAACTAATTCAAGTTTAGTATGAAATAATTCATCTGACTTTCAGAATTCTGTCAGTTCATCTGAAATTGATTCTTTCAACATACACAAAAATAATCATCTTATGTATGATAATTACCTACCGTAATTATTATACAATGGGGCAACTACCAAGGGCCGGGTTAGCAAATATTACCTTTAACATTCACTGCAATAAAACCCGCACTAGTGTTCAAAAGTTTGAAAGATGTGGGTTTTTTTAAGTAAAATTTTAAAAATGTAAATGTTTATTTTTAAAAAGCATTTAAAGATATGTATGCATTACTTAGGATGCATTAAATCACAATAATTGTTAAACCACCACTTTTTCTGAAATGTTTTTTGAGCAGCAAATCAGCATATTAAAATGTTTTCTGAAGGATCATGTGACACTGAGGACTGGAGTAATGGCTGCTGAAAATTCAGCTTTGCATCACAAGAATAAATTACATTTCAAAATATATTACAATAGAAAAAAGTTTAAATGGTAACAATATTTCACAATATTACAGTTTTTACTGTTATTTTACAATTATTCTTAGCATAAAATAATATTTTTTTAGGGAATATTGAAGAGATGGATGTGCTGAACAGAAAATTAAAAATTACAGTAATTATACTGCATTAAAACTAACAGCTTTTTTTGTTGCATTAATTAATGTCAGTCTAATACAGTGTTATTTTAGTATTATTTAGATAATATTTTAGTTTTCTTTGATATTTTGAGTCATTCAATTCATTCAAGTTTTATTTTCCATTTTGTTTATATTTTAAAGTTTTAAAAATATTGTTCTGTTATTTTTAGTAGTTTATATGTTTGTCTTTTATTGTTTATTAATTTCAGTTTTAGTAATTTTAAAACATCAAGTTAAATTAAATAAAACGACGAATGTTGCATTAGCAACTAGCTGAAATATATATATATATATATATATGTTTTCAGTGGTTTTAATTAAATTAAATTAATGAATTAAATTAAATTCAATTCAATTCAATTCAATTCAATTCAATTCAATTCAATTATATTATATTTAAGATTCAATTCAACTAAGCCTGGTCCAACAGTATAAGAAGAATCCAAATCAAATAAAATTGCATTATAACACTACACTACCAGTCAAAAGTTTTTAAACAGAAAAGATCCAAAATACAGCAAAAGCATTAATATTGTGAAATATTTTTACTATTTAAAATAACTTCTTGCTATTTGAATATATTTAAAAATTTAATTTATTCCTGTGATCAAAGCTGAATTTTCAGCACCATTACTCCAGTCTTCAGTGTCACCTGATCATTCAGAAATAATTTTAATATGCTGATTTGCTGTTGAAGAAACATTTATTATTAATGTTATTATTATTATTACTATTTAAAACAGTTGAGTACAATTTTCAGGATTCTTTGATGAATAGAAAGATCCAAAGATTAGCATTTATCTGAAATAAAAAGCTTTTGTAACATTATACACTATACCATCCAAAAGTTTGGAGTCAGTAGATTTAAAAAAAACAAAAAACAAATATAATTATAGAAATAAATACGTTTATTGAGCAAGAATGCTTTAAATTGATCAAAAGTGACGATAAAGACATTTATAATGTTACAAAAGTTCTTCTAAACTTCTAAACTTTCTATTCATAAGAGAAACCTGAAAAAAATTCAATTTAGCTGTTTTCAACATAATAATAATAATAATAATAATAATAATAATAATAATAAATGGTTTTGAGCAGCAAATCAGAATATTAGAATGATTTCTGAAGGATCATGTAACTGTAGTAATGATGCTAAAAATTCAATAAATTTCATTTTAAAATAAAATAGAAAGCAGTTATTTTAAATAGTAAAAATATTTCAGAATTGTACAGTTTTTGCTGTACTTTGGATCAAATAAATTCAGGCTTGGTGAGCAGAAGAGACTTCTATAAAAGCAATAAAAATCTTACTGTTCAAACACTTTTGACTGGTAGGAAGTGACTTGAAACTACAGCCCAAAAACATATTAAAACACTATTCACTGCGTCCAAAAGGGGGCGCTAGTGCACTTGCTCATTGCTTTCATTCCCAGCCTCCAGTTCCTTAATGATGCATTTTTTCCCCCCTCCGCACCACATCAAGTGACTCCTGACATTTGATGAGTGCAGTATCCTAACAGTGAGTATCTATATTAAGAAGAGAGACTGGCTTAATAGCAGGTAAATGTTTGGCCTGCAGATGAACCTGGGTTTGAGTGACACAGGCAGCTACACTCATTGGGATTCCACGGCTGCCCAGTGTGTTTAAATGCTCCTTATTACTGGGGCAAACAGACAGATATTTGTTAATGAATCCACATGCTTGAGTAACTCAAGACCCAGGAGTCTCTCCTTCTGCCCTGGGGACCAGCCACTCGCTGACTGCAGGTCACAGGTCAAGGTAAAAGGTCACAGGGCTTTCAGGTCCCTCTCTACTCTAACGGGTGGTTATCGGGGCCTAATGGGTTTGTAAAAAAAAGCAGGATAGAATAACGCAGAGTTAAACTGTTGCTCTGTTGCTAGTTTAGACCATGCATACCACAACATTTTAAATTGATACAGAAAGAGTGGGGTCTAAAATTAATATTCTGATACAGTACTAGTACTAGCTTTAATGCATTTTCAGAAATTTTAATGCACACTACTACTGCACCAAGTAAGATGTCATGCAATGACTAATGTAAAGCAGTGTTTCTCAACAGGTGGGTCGTGACCCAAAAATGGGGCAGTGTCATTACTAAAATGCCATCAGTGATCACAAACAATGCTAAAATGCAGCTATTGTTCATGACAATGGACAGAAATAAAAATGAAAAAGTCATAATTTATTCACCCTATTCATGACTTATTTTCTTCTGTAAAACACACAAAAAAATATTTGGGGAAAGTTTTTGTTTTTGTCTATATAATTAAAGTTATAAGTTAACATAATTGTAAGTCTGTATATTTAAAATTAAAATAAAATAAAATAAATAAAAAAGTCAGAATTACGTTTTAATTTATTTATTTTTTTTAATTATATCAATATTAATATTAATAATAATAATAATAATAAAAACAAGTAATGAAGCTTGTTTTCCACTATGTGATAAAAAAAAAATAAAAAAAATAATAATTCTGACTTTTTCCCCCACAATTCAGAGTTTATATCTCACAATTTGGACAGAATTGCAAAACTCAAAATTGCGAGAAAAAAGATCAATTCACAGCTGTGAGATAAAAAGTCACATTTCCCTTTGTAATTTTTTTAAATCCATCACAAAAACAATAAATAAATAAATACGTAAATAAATAAAATGGACACACAGACATTTTTAAAAAATATCTTTCACAGTAAAAAACAAAACAACAACAAATAAAAAACAAGTAATGAAGCTCGTTTTTCACTATTCGATAAAGGCATTAAAAAATAATATAATTCAGAATTTATATCTCACAATTTGGACAAAATTGCGAAACCTAAAATTGCGAGAAAAAGATCTCTTGCAGTTCACAACTGTGAGATAAAAAGTCACATTTCTCTTTTTAATTTTTTAAAATCCAGCACAAAAAAAAAAAATAAATAAATAAATATGTAAGTAAATAAAATGGACACACAGACAAAAATATCTTTCATAGTAAAAAACAAAAAAAACAAAACAACAACAAATAAAAAACAAGTAATAAAGCTTGTTTTTCACTACGTGATAAAGACATTAAAAAAATTATATAATTCAGAGTTCATATCTCACAGAATTGCGAAACTTGAAACCGCGAGAAAAAAATCTCTTGCAATTCAGAACTGTGACATAAAAAGTCACAATTACCTTTTTAATTTTTTTTAATTCACTGCAAAAAACAAACAACAGTAAATAAACAATATTTAAAAAAGGCAAAATATAAACTTAAATTTGTGAGATGTAAACTTGGAATTACGAAAAAATTCAGAATTCTAATCAAAAAGCACAATTATTGTAATATTTTATTCTGTGATGGAAACAATAAGCTTTCATAAGCAAGTCATACATAAAGTTTCACATATATGAAGTAACACGAGTGTGAGTAAACTATCATTTTTAACTATCCCTTTAATACATTTTGATTTTAATAGCATTTTCCCTTACATTTGTTTGATGTAAAATTATAATACTGTGTTGGGTCTCTATTTATTGTCCACTGTAAAGGTTCTGAAGCAAAACTAGTTCAAACACCTTTGGTGCATATGAATGTGTGTATGCCAAAAATCAGACCATGCACACATCTCTTTAAGGTGGCCAGCAGATGTACTGTGAAGCTGGATGTCAAATGAATGACTCAGAACTATACAATACTGTAGGAAGTGCCACAAAAGATGTCGGATAACTGGCTGAGAACACACACGTTCATAGGGCTATATATGATTTCTCAAAACAATCATGAGATTTCCAGCGTAAGTTTTCCGGTAAAAAAAACATCATTCATATCTCTAGATCTGCCAGAGCTGAGTTTCTGTGATTAAACATGCTTTCATGTGTAATTAATCCACTTCAATCAACTGGAAAAGCAGGATGAGGGGACAACATATCTGACAAAAGCATACAAAAACAGGTCCGGGTCAGCATTCAGACCGGGCCTGAACAGGAAAGGACCCTTGATTGAGGATAAATCACTCTGTGAAAGTGGCATATGGAAACCCCAAAAAATATTAACTCACCACTGCCACTGATCTGAATGGATATCAAACAGATTTTTCCTTTTTTCCCCCCCAATGTCCTGTGGTTTCCATAAGCATTTCCTCGCTACATTTCAGGCATTGACACGAGAACCAAAACATTCGACGGCATCGGCACTTTAATCTCCTTCAGCAACAAGCCAAATAAATACGCTATCGTAGTGAGACACGTAGGATATGAAACACTGTAAAGCCCCAGGAGCCAAGTGTAAGCTCATATCTCACACCGCCACGCATGTGGAATAATGATTTGGATCCTGGTCTCATGTTCACGTCATTAAAATATCACCATCCAGAAATGTACGCTTGAATTAACTAAAGCCAGAGCAGATGAAACAAAAGGCGTTTAGAAAAAAACAACTTCGAGATGCACATAAAATGTACTGTGCGACCAATAATGTATGTGTTCAAACAGACATCAAAAATAATATTTGAATGTGATTTGGATTAATTTTTTCGCCTTAAAATTTTAGTTCATTATTATTATTGTTGTTGTTGTTTCATTGTTGCTAAAGGTTTTCGTTTTTTTTATTCAGTCAAACAAACTGTAAAAAGTCAAGCTTTTTGCAGTCAAACTAAATGTATAAAATAAAATAAAATAAAATAAAATAAAATAAAATAAAATAAAATAAAATAAAATAAAATAAAATAAAATAAAATAAAATAAAATAA
>JAHKKF010534912.1:17255-30488 GCA_019740295.1 Labeo calbasu
AGATAGATAGATAGATAGATAGATAGATAGATAGATAGATAGATAGATAGATAGATAGATAGATAGATAGATAGATTATACTGTAGGTAGATCGAACGAAAAAACAATAGAGGATTAGATAAAATGATAGAATGTTTCAACAATAGATAAAACAAATACATAGAATGGTAGAATGATAGATAGAATGATAGAACAATAGACAAAATGATAGACAGAATGATAGATAGATAGAATGATAGATAGAACAACAGAACGACAGAATGATAAAACAATAGAATGATGGATAGAATGATAGAACAATAGGACAAAAGATAGAAAGATAGAACAAAAAGTAGAAAGATAGAACGATAGGTAGAATGACAGATAGACAGAATGATAGACAGAACGCGATTGAGCAATAGATAGATAGATAGATAGACAGAAATGTATATAGAATGACAGGCAGAATGACAGATAGATAGAATGAAAGATATAACTCGACTGAACGATAAAATGATAGAACGATAGAATAAACGATAGAAAGACAGAACAATAAGTAGAATGATAGAACGATAGGTAGAATGACAGCTAGATAGACAGAATGATAGAATGCGATTGAACGATAGATAGATAGATAGATAGATAGATAGATAGATAGATAGATAGATAGATAGATAGATAGATAGATAGATAGATAGATAGATAGATAGATAGAAATGTATATAGAATGACAGGCAGAATGACAGATAGATATAATGAAAGATATAACTCGACTGAATGATAAAATGATAAAATGATAGAACGATAGAACAAAAGATAGAAAGACAGAACAATAAGTAGAAAGATAGATAGAAAGAACGATAGGTAGAATGACAGATAGATAGACAGAATGATAGAATTCGATTGAACGATAGATAGATAGATAGATAGATAGATATAGATAGAACAAAAGATAGAAATGTATATAGAATGACAGATAGATAGAATGAAAGATAGAACTCGATTGAACGATAAAATGATAGAACGACAGAACAAAAGATAGACAGAATGACAGAACAACAGATAGAATGATAGAAAAGTAGATAGAACCATAGATAGATAGAACGATAGACAGAACAACAAATAGACAGAATGCTAGATAGAATACGATCAAACGATAGATAGGTAGATAGACAGGCAGATAGATAGATAGATAGACTTCAGCATTCCTACCACTCGACACTTCATAGTTTCAGCTTGTTTTGTGTTTGTAGTATCTGGCTGCATACTTTGGTCTGGCTCAGTCCGCATGGCACAGTGTGTTTATGTGGACATGGATAGGGATGTCAGACCCCCAGCAACGTCAACTGCCAACTCTGACCAGCAGACAGAGAGAGCAGACAGGAGAAAATAAGCAAAGAGAGCAAATCTGAGAAGCCCATACCATGCTGCTTCCTGGTCTCTGTGTCTTAAGCACACACACTAGGAGAACGGCTTCCCACCATCAAAATGCAGGATCCAACCTCAAGGGACATACCACACTGGACGTACACAAAACTTTATGGCGTCCGTCTCCGTTGACTGAGAAGTCACAGGAGGCCTTTAATTTCCTATGTAAACCACTGGGGTTAGTTTTTGGGGTTTATGTTCATGTCTTTCTGGGTAAAATGACTGAATCACAGTCTGCAAACTTGCATGGCTCTACTCATGAACCACAACCAGCTCAGTATAAAGCTTAAAATTAACTTTTATAGACATTTTATGTCTATAAAAAGTTGTGCGTGGAGCAACACTGATTTCTATTTTCTCAAAGCACTTTGTCTGCTCAGTGTTTGCTATCCAACACAATGGTGAAAATCTCTGCTCCAAGTTTGATACATCGTAAAGTTTGCACCTTTTTCATGTTATTTTTTTTTACTACACATCTATGAGGAACATTTTAAGGAACATTTTATTTTATTATTATGAAAGTAAAGTTTAAAGGAATAGTTCACCCATCATTTACGCACCCTTATATTGTTCCAAACATGAGTTCTGTGGATCACTAAATGATCAAGGCTGCATTTACATGATCAAAAATATGGTACATTTTACAATTTTAAATAACTGTTTTCTATCTGAATATATTTTAAAATGTAATTTATTCCTGTGATGCAAAGCTGATCCATTAATCCATTACTCCAGTAATAGTCTATTAAGACTTTTAACATAAAAAAATACTGCTGACCATAAATTGCAATTAACATGCTATGTAGTGCTTCTGAAGCAAGAAAAAACCCGATGCTTTAAAATAACTCCCAAATCACGCCACTTCTGAGCATAACATAAAGAGGAACCGCAGTGTGTTTGGCCTTGTGTTTCCTCTTTTCTGGATCTCATCCTCTCAAACATGTTTCTCACAGCATGAAATACTGTCCAGGCACCGCTGTGTTGCGCTGATCCCTGACACCTGGACCGGCCCAAGAGAGAGCATTGTACAGTCTAGTCAGTGAACAACCCAGATTTTACAGTGCTGCCCCAGCTCCTGTAGGTCGCTCTGCCCGTCAGTCACACAGCTGGTGCTAATTTCCCTTCAATGCCACGTTAAGCACCATGAACCCCAGAGCGAGGAACCGACAGCCAAGAAAGCTTCCTTACGCCACGTGACCTCACGGAGAAACCTGCAGTCCATCCAACTTTTCAAAGACTTAGTGACATCATGCATCTTGCTTTACGTGTACCAACTTCCTTTAGCGCTTTGTTTGAACTGCCACTCATGTCCCTGACAGGAAGGCTTGACAAACTAGTTTTGCAGCTGATGAGATGCCAGTGTGGGAACGTGGCCTAGGCATGAGAGAAAGAGGGATCTCGGACCACCTGCTGTCCACTCGAAAGCCTCTCCACTTTCATAACACAGGGCCAGGGAAAGGGCAGGCAAACTATACGCCATTTGGCACCAACTAACTAAAGTGCACAGGCAGCTGAAGTATAATTGGATGTAATGAAGGCTAACTGAGCAAAAGCCAAGCTGGATTTCATGACCTTGGAATTAGCGCCACCCAAGATATGCGTGTGGGGGACGAACCACGAATCCATCCCTCATTAAATCTATAATAAACACGGCCGAACGGAAACATGTTATCGGTATGTACAAGACGACTGTTCGGCGGAATATTGATGTTCAAGATTATGGGAGGTGAATTCTGTGCATCTCCATAGCTATTTGCAGTGAAACTGGATATACTGGTGGCCTCGCTCTAGCAAAGTTCACAGTTGGCTCTGGGGGAAAAAAGTAAAGATGATCTTTCATTGACACCCTATCAGTCATGACAATAAGAATACTTGGCGTAGCAGTCTTGGTGGTCTTTGGCTGTTAACATAGCAGTTTTAAACATCAAAACGGCTTCTTTTTGCATTGTTAATTTTGACACTGGAACACCATTCTGAACATCATTCTGTTAATGCTGCTCCATTATTCTGCTGATAATGATACGTCATGACTGGTTTATAGCAATGACGGATTACATTACACAGAGTTTTTTCAGTATTCTTTCTTATTTTCCAGTTAAAATATTGTTGAAACAAGATAAATGTCCCAAAATATGAAGGCTCATTTTTAGAGAATATATCTAGAGTTTATTTGCAAAAAACGATAAACGCCACTTTAAAGGGGTCATCGGATGCAAAGTTTACTTTTACATGTTGTTTGAACATTAATGTGTGTTGACAGTGTATGTACACATCTACCCTATAATAATAAAAATCCATGCAGTGGTTTTTAATTAATCTGTAAAAATAATATCCTCTTTTTCAAATCGAGCCATTCTCAGATGCCTGTCCTTGTGGCGTCACACCAACTGAGGCCGCTCCCACAATAGTTGAGTGACATGAGCATCTTACCTCATACCCGCCTTACATCAGCTGTAACAGTCCCACCTCCACTGTTTCGATGCCGGAGCAGGGATGTAAATTCCCTCTTATAACTCTGATTGAGCGATTGAGGTGTTGTGTTGCTGGATGTAATAATGAACATAGTGGTCGTCATTTACTCCCGACATCTGAGCCACTGAAGATGCAGTGGGTTACATTTGTTTGTAAAGGGAATGTGCCTCCCAATCTACATAAACACGTCTATGTTCACGCAAGTCATTCATGATCCAGCTTCACCTACAGCAAAAGTGAGTATAAGTTTTTTTTTTTTTTTATGAATCTCTGCAGTCACCTTTCCTAATAATGCACTAGTTTAGCGTTTAGCGGCTAAACGCGGCTAAATATGACTACAGTAAACAGGCTCGTCACTCCACAGAGAGAAGAGAGGGGCGGGGTGAGCAGAGCTCATTAACATTTAAAGCAACCTCAACCAGAACAGGATGATTTTTGCAGAGCTCATTTTGACAAGGTAAAAAGGGTGTTGTTTTACACAACAATTGAAAATTTTTAACCAAAGTATATTATGGACTTTTCATTAAGATCCAAAAGAATCATATCAACTTATGGAAAATTAGCAACCGATGACCCCTATAAAAAATGAACTTAGTGCTGTGCATTATTCTCTACACAGAGCGATCTGAACCCTAAACATGTTGTGTTAAAAAAGCCAGTGTTGTCCACTTACGTGGCATTGCGAGTTCACGTTTTACTGCAGAAGCCGTCAAGCACCCTTGTTGTAAGTTCATTTTAGTGAATCAGCACGCTGTATTCAGGTCAGGTGACAAGGCTGCCAGTCACTTTGAAAAGACATGCTAACTGAGAGGAGTTTCATCAAAGCTGACTAAAAGTGATCGGGGATGGATCATTTCAACGAACTTAATGAACCTGTGACATCTTCTTCAGGGAATAAAAGGAAAATAAAAGCTGAAATTTTTAACGGAATCTTGCTAAAGTTACGTTACAATGGTAAGGGAAAAGCTGCTTACTGTATTGCATATAATGTTAATCACAACTATACAGTCTATGATCACAACAACAAAGCTCCTCAGGCATCTACATTGTCAGCTGATGAGACTACAAAGATTCAACAAGTGTTTTTTTTTTTAAGTCCGAAACTTAAAATGTGGAGTTATCTGCTTTTGCCAAAAAAATGACTGCTGGAGTTGTCTGCTTTTGCTATAAAACAAACTCTTATTTTTTTATTTTAATATATTAAAAAAACATACTTTCAATGAACTTTAATTTTGTAAGTTACCTGTATTTGTTATTATTACTTAATCAAAACAACCCAACTGAGTTTGATTGATATTACTTGGAATGCACAGTAAAAAAAAAAAAAACATGATTTCTGAAAACAAATAAAAATGGAGTTAGCTATTTTTGCAAATAAACTCTTCATATATTTAATACCTATTGTTTACTTCAGATTTCTGGTACTCAAGTATAAACAATTTAAAATTAGGGGGGATAAAATGAACAGTGCAGTATACATACATTTATGTTCAAAATGCAACCAAAGAAAACAAGTCTAATTTTTTGTGGTATTTCTTTAAGGGATAGTTTCCAAATATGAAAATTCTGTCATTAATTAATCACCCTCATTGTTCAAACCCGTAAGACCTTCGTTCATCTTTGGAGCACACTTTAAGATTTTTTTGATGAAATCCAATAGCTTTCTGACCCTGCATAGACAGCAACACAACGTTCAAGGCCCAGAAAGGTAGTAAGGACATTGTTAAAATAGTCCTTGTGACATGTGTGGTTGAACCATAATGTTATGAAGCTATGAGAATACTTTTTGTGCACAAAGAACACAAAAATAACAACTTTATTTAGGAATTTCTTTTGTTCTGTGTCAGTCTTTGACGCACATTAATGAGAGTACCACAACGCATGCGTGTGGTGCTGCTGACGCATGTTCATTCTTCGTAAACATGTCTGAAGATTTCGACAGGCCATTTGAACCATACAGAAGATAGACGTTCTGCGTCAGAACACCAGCTCCTGTGTCAGCAGGACACACATGCTTCGTGGTATTCTCGTGAACATGTGGCAAAAACTGACGTGGAATAGAAGAAATTGTTAAATAAGTCGTTATTTTGTTTTCTTTGCACACAAGAAGGTGGTGTTGTCAGCTAGCAAGATATGTTGGCTATGCAGCTGAGATGCAATGCTTTATATGGGCCCCTTCATTTTTACTCTTTTGACAAATTAGCCAACTGTATTGTTGAGTTCTAGTTCTACTAACTAAAAACAGCACACAATACCATGCTAAATTGTAAATACTCTTTGAATAAAGTAACATTCAGCACATTCTTCATTTATCTGTCCTCAGCCTTTCCACTCTTCACTCCTCACCTCAAAGGAAACACAGCAAATCAAAAATTGCTCTAAATTCCAACAGAAATGGACATTAAACACTAAAAAGGCTCTGTTTTCTTATCTTGCTCAAAAATAACTAACATTCAGTTTCAATATTTACTCTCCCCATTCAGTTCCATGCAAAGCTGGCTGAAATCTGCAAATCTCCTGCCTAATTTCAGTCAGTGCCAACAAAATGATTCAAGTGGTCCCAATACTAATGGATATAAGTGGATTGAACACAATGACATACATTTGTGACAAAAACATCATAGAACATTGTTGTATTAGCATTTCAATTGAGTAAACTGAACTAGCATGCAAAAATCTTCTTTTCAGTGTAAACAAAGATGATTCATGATAGTTCTCATCACGGGAAATTGGAGAGCTAGCGTCCTATTTGCCTTACTTTTAAAGGGATAGTTCACCCAAAAATAGCTTCATAAAATTACGTTTGAACCACATATGTCATGGAATAACTTACTTCCTTTCTGGTCCTTGAATGTGATAGTTGCATTGTCTATGCAGGGTAAGAAAGCTCTCGGATATCATCAAAAATATCTTAATTTGTCTTCCAAAGATAAACAAAGGTCTTATGGGTTTGGAACAACTTGAGGGTGAGTAATTAATGACAGAATTTTCATTTTTGGGTGAACTATCCCTTTAAGATAAGGTTTGATGGTAAGAGAAGTTATGTAAATCCACCAGCCAGCCCAGCACCAAACTAACACTAAAAAGCATAAACCAACCATAGAACTTCATGCTAGTCTAAACTGGTCTTTTTAACAGGCTGACAGGCCATCTTTCAGCAAATAAATCTACATTTGACACTACAGACATTTGCTTGTTTATAATGAGACCACTTGGACACTAGAGGAGGTGGCCTGTGGCATTTCTTCAGCTTATTTTTTGGACAAGCTGAAACTGCATGACTTTCTGAGTCTCCTGGGGGAGCTCTGGAGAAGATGGAGGGTGGAGGGTTAAAGGAAAAGGCCACCCATATGGAGAGCAGCTGATTTTCCTAGTGTTGTATCCAACATACACATACAACCCATTCATATATACATACGCATACACACCCTCATAAATATACTTAGACAAACATTCATACATCTCTATATAAATCTTAACGACTGCATACATACAAGCACAACTATACTATATTATATATAACTAAAATTGTAGTCAGAAATCACTGGTATTTGAAATAGCTTGAAATCTCTCTTTAGGCTATATTATCATGAAATCCATATTTTGGATTCAATCTTTTTGTCAACTTGTTTTCTTTTGAGCTTACCTTTCTGAACCAAAAAAAGTTATGTGTATAAGGTAACACTTTAGTGTAGGGAACAATTCTCACTATTAACTAGTTGCTTATTAGCATGTCTATTCATAACATATTGGCTATTTATTAGTACTTATAAACCACATATTCTGCATGACCATATTCTACATCCCTAATCGTATCCAATACCTAAACTTAACAATTACTTTACTAACTAATAATAATAAGCAGCAACTTAGTAGTTAGTAGTAGTAAAATAAAGAGTGACCAAAAAGTATATATAAAACCTAAACCTAAATAAAACCTGTCCTAAACAAGGTACTAAAAAGATTCAGTCCAGTAGTTGATAGTTGATAATAATATAGCATAACAAAAGATTTATAAGATTTTTTTTTAGACTGTGAACTATGGAAGCCCATTTTTGCCACTGAATAAAAACTAAAAAAAGGTAAATGCAACTTTTTATCTCGCAATTTTCACTTTTTTTCTCAGAATTGCATGAACTCAAAACGGCGAGAAAAACTCAGAATTGGGAGATTTAAACTTGCAATTCTGAGAAATAAAGTCGCAATTCAGAGAAATAAAATCAGAAATGCAATATATGAAAGTCAATTCTGACTTTAAAACACAAAATTGCTAATAAGTTAATAAGTGAGAATTGTAAGTTATAAACTCCTCTGAACTGGATTTTATAATTCCCAACTGCAGGTTTATATCTTGCAATTCTGACTTCATATCTTGCAAGTCTGACTTCATAGCTTGCGAATGCAAGTTTATATCACGCAGTTCTGAGAAAAAAAGTCAAAATTGCAAGAAAAAAGTCAGAATTTCCTGTTTATATCCCGTAATTCTGACTTTATAACTTGCAACAGCGAGTTTGTATCATCCAATTCTAAGAAAAAAACAACAGGATTGCGAAATGTAAACTTGCAATTGCAAGAAAAAAAGTCAGAATTGTGAGATAAAAAGTCAGAAAAGTTTATATCCCACAAATCTGAATTCATATCTTACAATTCTGACTTTATAACTCGCAAAATTGTAAGTTTTCATCACACAACTCTGAGAAAAAAGTCTGAGATAATAAGTTGCAATACCCTTTTTATTTTTTATTCAGTGGCGAAAACAGGCTTCCATAGTGAACACCATAAGTGTAACAAGGTGTTATACCCTGAGCTAAGGCAGTACATTTTGGTCCAGTCTCATAACATTAAATTGCATTTTTGGGAAAAAGTCAATCCTGTTTGACCGGAACACGACATTTAAGTAATTTCCCGATCAAGGACTTTAGATATATTAACAGGAAAACAATACCAAAAAGACACAAAACTTTTTAGAAAGTCATTTTTTGCAGCGTTTGAGTCCAGCATATCGATGTAGCCGACAAGGAGATGCTTTTTATTGAACGGCCAAAACAAGCAATTCACAGGCCATAACTCCTTGTCTCAACGGTTCTTGTCTGACCATAAATCACTGGGATAAAGTGCCCCAGGGATCTCATTTATTTAGTTACGAATATCGCCAAGGCACCGTGTATGCTCGAGCATGTATTTGTAAGTGAGAACGGCAAGCAAAGGCAGCAAATCCATGTATCACAGAAACAGCATGTGTTGTGTTGTATATGTGTGCGACGAGCAGTGCTGGTGGGTTCATTGGTTGCACAGTATAAACATATTGTGTCATGCTTCAGCTGAGCGCTGGGAACTATTAGCATCAGGCCTGATGTCAATCACACCTCCGTGCTCTGTTAAAGAGGGCTGGAAGAAACACTCTCGGTTACAGAAGATGTTTTAATAATTATAACTGAGGAACTTCACGTGACCTGCATCTATGTTATTTCTAGGCAAAAGATAGACAGACGGCTGCAGGCAGCACTCTGAGAGTGATTCCATCCACCTAGAGTCATCGACTCAAAGAGCGTTTGATTGGCAGAGCCACTGTTTGGTCTCTGAGAAGGTTTCTACAAAGGGCTTTTGGTTTGATGCCCTGTCCCCATCATCAAAGAACTTTTTCAAATGGGCTCCATCACTTTAACTGCGGAATTCAGGATCAGGATTCAACATTTCCCACCAATCCCCCTAAGCAAGACATATATTTACACATACAAAATGAATGCACACAAATGCACAGATGAAATGCGCACGTGCATGCATACACACACACAAAAGGCTGGATTTCACCTTTAAGACCTACTTTCAAAGGCCAATTCTGAAATAAAACGAGCACAATGAGCACAAAGCAATGAATCTATAAGTTCCTTATACTGATTCTATATGGAAATCAGCTATGGAAGATTATTTCCACTTCAGAGTAAAAAAAGGTAACTGTGAGGTTTGAACAAACAAAGAACAATACATTTATTACACTATTTAATTAATCTTTGTTAATGTTAGTTAATAAAAATACAGTAATTTATTGTTTGTTCATGCTAGTTCACAGTGCATTAAGTAACATTAACAAACACAACTTGTTCTACAGGCATCTAAACATTTTCAGAGAATGACACAAATTTAGTATCAGACTGACAGTAACTGGGCAAATGGTTAGGGAGTCGGGCTTATAACCGAAAGGTTGCGTGTTCGAGTCCCAGGTCCGGCAGGGATTGAAGGTGGGGGGAGTGAATAACCAGCACTCTCTCCACCCTCAATACCACGACTGAGGTGAGTCCCTTGAGCAAGGCCCTGATCCCCCAACTGGTCCCTGGGTGCCGCAGCAATATGGCTGCCCACTGCTCTGGGTGTGTGTGTGTGTGTTTGTTCACGGGTTAAATGCAGAGCACAAATTCTAAATATGGGTCACCATACTTAGCCATGTGTCACATCCTTTCCTTTCCTGTATTGCCTCCAGAAAGCATTATGCTGTATGTCCACATGACACGAAGTGTAATGTACTTCCAAAGTGGCCTTGTTCATTTCTACTACCCTCAGTCCAGATCACAACACAAAAACGTCTTCGAAAGAGGATACCAAAGGTCTGGGTGCTAATCTTACCATAGTTAGCACTTCTGCAGAAGTCCACATAGAAAACCTCTCAGTTAACTCCCCAAAGGAAGTGCCATATACAATCAGTTAAGCAGGCTGCTTCAGGCGAGTCTCAGAGGCATCGTATATGTTTCTCTTTGGTTGTGTAACACCACCCAGCGCGCTCTGCCCGTAACAAAAGATGCCTCAGGTTTAATGTTTCGGAAATCTTTATGGACACGACCCTTATGCTCAGGCCGCTGGTAATTAATATTGTTGAGCTCATAATTTTTTCCCTCGTCGAGATGTGATGTTCTCTACAGTCGAATGGCCGCAGAGCCCTGTTGGCTCCTGGAACCCTGTGTGGACACAAGAAGAGGGGCTGACGGGGAGTCTCGGCTGAGCAGGGTGCTGCGTGATTGGTCCCCGCAGGATTTATGATTAATGAGCCTGGGAAAAGAAGCAGGGGCCGCTGGGAAATCCTCGATTCTGTTTCACTCTACGGAGAGCGTGCTGAACTTTATGTCAACATTGGACGGAGAACAGCTCTCCTGGTCTGTGCTTGCTTAAAGGCCAAAAACTAAACGAATCTATCTTTGCTGCATTTGCAGCATTTAAGACAACACAAACCTGCAATATTAAACTCGCGCAAGATGAATGGCCAAAATATAGCAACTGAATGTACTGCTGAAAAAGTAGGCAATAACTAACACACTTTTAAAAATAAATATCTCACAGCAATGCTATAAAATAACCATTTTTGGTTATCCAAAGAACCTTTCAGTGAACAGCTCTTCAAAGAAACATTTTCCTTAATGTGACATTTCCCCATACACTCTTAAAAATAAAGGTTCTTTACTGGCATCGATGGTTCCATGAAGAACCTTGAACATCCATGGAACCTTTCAAATGCAGAAAAGATTCTTTATAGTGAAAAAAGGTTCTTTAGATTTCTAAAAAGTTCTTCAAAATGGTTCTTTTAAGAACTGTTCACTAAAAGGTTTTTTGGAAAACCAAAAATGGTTCTTCTATGGCATCACTGCAAAAACACCCCTTTGGAGCCTTTATTTTTAAGAGTGTATAGTGGACTTTATTGGGAGCCAATGGGTCAAATGTCCAAATTGCAGCTTCAGGGCAGCTGCAAAAGAGCTCTACATGATCCCGGCTGAAGAATAATAGTCTTATCAAGCTCAACAATCAGTCATTTTCTAAAAAATATATATACCTGTGTATATATATATATATGCTTTTTATCCACAAATGCTCGTCTTACACTAGTTCAACTTCACGCATTACATAATCACATTGGAAAGGTCACCTGTGATGTAGGTGAAAGTACCGACCCAGTGTTTACAAAAAAGAGGTGCAAAGAAAGTCAAATGGTAAAACATGTTGGACAATTTTGAAGTTGGAAAAAAATAGGATGGAGTTTTTCGACCTACCCTACCCTGTTGGACCGGAGTACACAGGCAAAGAACTAACCACACATGACCTTTCCAACATGATTATGCAATTTGTGAAGTCACAGACAGCATCGCAGAGCTAGTGCAAGACAAGCATTTGTGGTTACAAAGTGTATAACTTTTAATTTATTTTAGAAAATGGCCGATTGTTTCTCTAGATAAAACCCTTATTCCTTGGCTGGGATCATGTAGAGCCCTTTGAAGCTGCATTGAAACTGCAGTTTGGACCTTCAATGTGTTGATCCCCATTAAAGAAAAATCCAGGAATGTTTCCCTAAAAAACCTTAATTTCTTATTGACCGAAGAAAGAAAGACACGAACATCTTGGATGACATAGGAGTGAATAAATTATCTGGAAATTTTTATTCTGGAAATAAACTAATCCTTAAGGGTTACTCTAAATAAAACTTTATTTTATGCTATTTTCAGCAAACACACATTCGCATTAGCATATACATACTATACACTTTGCATATTCATCTCACTACATCAAAGTGTTAAAGGTTTCTGGTTCAACAGCAGGGTCTTTGGCCCAGTCCAAGGGGGTTTCGTTGGCCTCGGCCCCTGCGTCTTGCTATGGGAGGCAGGCATCTGTCTGCCCTCGAAGCCATTCACAACATCATGCTCCACTAGAAGCTTAACAAAAATATTGCTTGTGCTTTTTAAAGCCCAGACAGACTCAAAATACATCCCACATCACAGAACTACGGTTTGGATTGTAGAATCTTTCCCCGTCTGACCCTCACGCCATCTGAAAGCTGTTTTAAAGTTAAAGGAGAACTCCATTTCCAGAACAACAATTTATAAATAATTTACTCACCCCCTCGTCATCCAAAATGATCATGTCTTTCTGTCTTCAGTCAAAAAGAAATTATGGTTTTTGAGGAAAGCATTTCAGGATTTGTCTCTGTATAATGGACTTCATTGGTGCCCCAATTTTGAACTTCCAAAATGTAGTTTAAATGCAGCTTCAAAGGGCTCTAAACGATCCCACCCGAGGAAGAAGGGTCTTATCGAAACGATCCGTCATTTTTTCCGAAAAATAAAAATGTGTATACTTTTTAAGCACAAAAGCTTGTGTAGCACTAGCCCTGGAATGCGCGTCCACGACACTACGAATCACATCTTTCATTGTCTGTGTACTCCGGCTCAAAAAGGTAGAGTATGGAGAAAAATTCCATCTTATTTTCTCCTACAACTTCAGAATCAACTGACATCATTGTACCTTTTTGTTTGTAAACAGCGTTTGACTTACTTGCACATCCTTAGTCTTTTACTATTTAGTTCCGCCTACGTTCCG
>JAHKKF010534913.1:0-20682 GCA_019740295.1 Labeo calbasu
AATAAGGGATGGTTGACCCAAAGATAAATAATTACGCAACCCTATGTCTTTCCAAAACGCTGTGGTACTCTTGTGAATGCGGGTCAAAAACTGACACAAAAAAGAAGAAATTGTCAAATAGTTGCATTGCTGTCTATGGAGGGTCAGAAAGCTCTCGGATTTCAGTAAAAATATCTTAATTTGTGTTCTGAAGCTGAACTAAGGACTTGTGGGTTTGGATCAACATGAAGTTGAGTAATTAATGACAGAATTTTCATTTTTGGGTGAACTATAAATAATTAATAATTATAAATAATAATCGTTTTTGTTCATAGGTTTAGGTGTAGTGCAGATGGTATGTTATTTTAAAACATCATGGATTAGAGTTATAGGAAAGGACATGACATGTGGCCAAGTATGGTGATCCATACTCGGAATTTGTGTTCCAAGTGCACACACACAGCAGTTGGAGGTTTGGTGCCTTGCTCAAGGGACTCACCTCAGTCGTGGTATTGAGGGTGGAGAGAACGCTGGTTATTCACTCCCCCCCACCCTCAATCCCTGCCAGACCTGGGACTTGAACCCACAACCTTTTGGTTACAAGTCTGACTCCCTAACCATTAGGCCACGGCTGCACCCTCAACATAGTGCCCCTCAAAATAGTGCCACTCAACAGACATTTCAATTCAGAACTGCGGTGACGCATACAAAACCAACATCACATAAAACGTGGCTGATACAGCTGCAGCCGGAAACTAACAGTAAATTATATTTTGCACCTATTAGAATGTTTTTTATTAACGTCACCTACCCTAACCCTAAACCTACACCTTACAATAATGCAAAAAACAGTAATTATGTGCAGTACATCTGTATACCATCTAGCCTTTACCATAAAACGTATCATATGTACATTCATCTGTTCTGGGGGTAAAAACAGAACACTCTTTTAGCGCCACTCAGTGGACATTTCTGTTGGAAACTGCAGTGATATGTACTTATTAGTACGTATTTCGTGTCTCGCGAAAAAGTTCCAACAGGTACGTTTTTGCCATGAGACCAGGTTGCCAAGTCCACATGTAATAGTAAGAAGAAAATATTCAACATGCAACATGTTGAGAACTTTAGTTCCAACCACATAACATTGTGATGCTGTTTAAGAATGTTCACTGGAACTATAGTTTCGAGAAACACAAAATCGTTGAACTAACAATGGAGCTTGCAACCATAGTTGGATAATGAGACTTCTCAGAAACGCTACAGGTTAGTTAGTAGTGAAGGGTTTGGGACTGTGTGTCATTGTTCACATGGCAATTACGGTTCAACCAGTTAGCTCAAAGTTCTGTGATCTCAAGCTGGAACATTTCAGATTGTGTACTCCCATTGAGATTATTAGGAATGCTAACGGACAGCAGGAGCCTTAAGCACTAAATGATCTGCTGCCTGGCCCACATCCGCCCACTGCCGACACACATTCTCTTTTTCCTTTTCCTCCTCTCTTTTTCTTTTTCTCCTTCTCTCATTTTCTGTGCCGTTGCCTGTTGAGACCTCAAGACAGTCATTCGCTCGCATTGAAGACAGACACAAAAGCCCATTCTCTTCATCAGTCTCCATTGCCGTATTGCAGGAGATTTCTTCAGCGAGCTCTAACGAGCCCTCAGCACCCACAACATGGTGGAATAGAGGTCAATGACTCTTGCATCCATCAATATTATGTTCAACATTCCGTCCTGATGCCCAAGGCATTTTATACACAAATGGAAGAAATATGAATGCTGCTCGAGATAATCACTGTGAAACTCAGGAGTGTGAAGGAGATGGCTGGAATTGTTTTATTGATTTGGCTGTAAAGGTATGAGCAGTGCTGCACCATGTGTTGCCACATTGATGGATGAGGCTCCGTGGCCCCACTCCAGAATAAAGAACGTATCCCTGTTTTAGGTAAAGGTGGGGACGAAATCGAGATGGCAGCTCTAAACGTGCCTGACAGCGTTCATCACGCCGCCTTTGTCTTACAAAGACAGGCCACCGATCTGTATACCCGTCGACAGCCCACCCAGCGCACGGAGGAAAGCCCCGCTTGCATTTCAATCATACCGACAGCGGTTACAGCGTGATCCCAAAGGTATTCCAGCGTTTCGGTATCGGCAATCTGCGTATTAACAAAATTACATGGCTGCGAACGAAGCGGCTACAAAGCAACAACGCCACGCTTCTGTCACGCCGCCTCTCGCCTCATTAATTTAAATCATAAAGTATCAGTTCAATTAGATAAGCATTCATCTGCCGTAGATTGCGATCTTAATTCTTGCCGGGGCTCCGCCGGTGAGTCACACGGTTTTGAACTTGAGAGTTTGTCGTGGATTAGCAGCGAGATGGAATTTTCTCTCTCGCAAGGCAGACGAGTCACTTCCATTACCCATCTCCCTCAATTAGGCTCTGAGGTAGGGCGCAGCTCCGGGCGTCGAGGCCCTGACCGGCTCTCCTGGGGAAAGCAACTGTTAAGTGCTTCAAAGTTGTTCTAAGTAAATAAGATGATGAAACAGCCCAGGCTGAATCGGCGAGGACGGCAGAGTAATAAATGAAAGCAATAAACAGAATCTGATGAGATTATCCTAAGATAATAGTCTAGAAGGCTAACTCCGAATTGCATTGCTGTTCATATTTGAATATATATTGAGTTTCTCCATGCACGCTAATCTCTCTATTGACTTCTTTTTTTATTGCACAATGGAAAGCCACAGCCCCTGAACTTTTCCGACAAATACGAGTTATTGTCACCATCAGGCAATTTGCCGATCAAGCGGTGTCTCTTATTTAAAGAGGGAGGAGGTAATTACGAGAATGGCAGATAAATAATTTGTGCAGATTTAAACAGCCGCGCAGACAATGAAGAGACGAGGCAGGCCCCCCGTCAGGAGCCACGGAGAGAGAGAGAGAGAAATCCTCTTCGCCTATTCCTGGATATACTGTACGTGACCAGCGATCTCCTCGACCGCTTTGCCTTGTCATCGTTCAGCGTGTCAACGCTACAATTATTACTTAACCGATTCGGAGGCCCGAGCACAAAGGTAAAGCTGTTACGCGTAATAGGAACAAATTAAACAGATGAAAATGAAATCGAAATGTCTCCTTTCAGTTCTCCTCGGCATTGTGCACCCCTCTCATTTAATGCGCTCTTATCGCATGGGCATGAAGAACAGCATATTCAATAATGGCAATTTATAGAGACTGCTACCGCTGCCTCTGCTACCTACGGCCCAGATTCTATCAGCTTATCGTGAGAGTCGTCCTTGACGCGCTACAGTATATGTGCGGCTGACTCGCCTGCGTGTCTTCCGTGAAATACTAAGACTGTGATAACCGTGTACCGGCATCTGTCAATCACAGCACGGGACGAATCAGTCAGAAATTAAATTAAAGAAGACGAGAGAGAGGAAATAAGGGAACGAATCTACGCCACGCAGATGTTTCCAACACCGTTTGTGCTCATAAAAACGAGAACTGAATAATCCCATTAGTGACCTGGTTGGAAGCAAGAGGCGCTGTGGAAACAAATGGCATGTTGCCAATTTTAATTTGTGTAAACGTATAGGGGTGCGCCTGAGGAGACCTGGATGAACGGTAACCCATTACTGATATTGTGTTGGAGGCTCATAAATAACCATAAATGTTGCCAAGGAGGAATCTCTAATCCACTGTACGGAACTGTCCATCTTTCTAGCCTCTGTCCTCTTCCTGTCCCCTTGCTCTCATTTGCACCTAAAGTGGGATGCTGTGTGTTAACACGCCGGGCCCTACAAGGTGGCCTATTTTGTAATGTGTTGGGTATTTAATGCATGAGGGAATAGCGTCACGGCTTGAGGAATGGCACCAAAAGAAAAAAAAAGTGAGGCTCTATGGTGTCTCTTAGATGAAAAGGATTAAAGTCTGCTGTTACATTTCATTTCAGTCAAGTGCCATTTCACTGGAGGTCTAAAAAGCGATTTAAAAAATTCAAACGCTAGACTCCCCAAACATGATGTGTTTTGCTTGAAGGACGGCTGTCAGCTAATAAACATCCCAGGGCTATTAGTTCATAATTTTGCCACTTACGGTAGGGGGAAAGCGTTCGGATGACACTGCTGATGATGAAATGATAAAAAGGCCGCATGCATAAAAACACCCTAATAAACATTGCGAGGCGCTAAGAAATTGGAATGTCAGGGCAGGATGGAATACATATTAAACATCATGTCTCACGGCACTTCAAAGCAGCAGGGATGTAGTTACACAGAGGTCACCTATGACAAGTCCTTTAGTCTCCCTGCCTGATGCAGCTCTGTGGGGGCTGCTGCTAACCCAATTTATGTAGACTGTCACCGGGATTTTGCAGCGGTGACTGCTATCACACTGATCTACACTAGCCTCCTGCTGCTCACGAGGAAAAAAAAAGGGAGATATTTTCTTGTCATAGGGTTGTCAGATGTCACAATTGCCAAGGACCTTGCAGTCGACTAATGCCTTTCAAGTTCTCGACCTCATGCCAAGGATGGGGTAAGTCCAGGAGAGGCCTCATGCTAAACTTATCAGCAGTGACTGCTAAGAGGCATGAGATTGACTACTGTGATTGCATTTCATATCAAAGGCTGGGCACAGTTAGAGCGGACTGCTTAATACAATGGGGTTAACGACGGGGGAATTCACATGCTATCCGACGGCAGTGTATATCTGTCAGATCTCTGAGAGGATAAAGAAGATGGCTAAGGAGATAATGACACAGATATGGATGCAGGAGTGGGTTTATTGTTTTTACTCCAATTCGCTTAAAGTAAAGTGGAGCCCGGGGAGTGTTGCAACACAAAGAACGTAAGGCGATACGCACAAATTCGGTGGCTGCATCTTAAGTCACATACTTGCCTACTATATCCACCTTTTTGTTCAGCACGGAAGTAAGCCTGTGGGTGACACTTCCAGTTCATTATCTGCTATACGGAAATAATGAGAAGGACAACAACGTGCATGCTAAAACTACACTACAAACCAGTGTGCTCATAATTAAGATAATACATTAAAATAATATGGTAAGACACACCAATTTGCAATATCAAGCAGCAAAACAAGCTGTTTTGTACAGCTAAAAATAGCTGAACGCGGATGAGACCGGAAGCCACACGCATAAAATTTACAAATGGCACACACTTTTACGGGAAGAAAGAGGTGGAGAGAAGGCGAAAAATAATAAGGTAATAGATTAGACAATTACGGTTGAACCACTGATGTCACATGGACTATTTTAACAATGTCCTTACTACCTGTTTGGGCCTTGAACGTGGTAATTACATTGCTGTCTATGAAGGATCAGAAAGCTCTCGGATTTCATCAAAAATATCTATTTGTGTTCAGAAGATGAACAAAGGTCTTTTGGGTTTGGAACGACATGAGAGTGAGTAACTGATGACAGAATTTTCATTTTTGGGTGAACTATCCCTTTAAAGTAGTTTATAAATTCACAACGGTCCATGAACTGTGTAAATGAATGTGAAGTACAAAGAGCGCAGTTGTTAAAACCCATCTGGGTTGTAACTGTAATATGGCATTTAAAAAATTCCATATTTTCCATATTCATTTAAATTTGAATTATTATCATAATTTTTAAAATATAAAAAAAGTTACATAAAAATACTTACAATTATATAAAAATTTCAAAAATAACTATAAATTATTACTATTAATAAAATAGCAGTTTTTTTGTTTATATGTATAACTTACTCATTTTAAGTTTTTAATTAAAATAAAAACAAGAACTCTCACAATTTGCTGCTTTACATTTTTACAGCCTCTGCTGTTATCTCAGAAGGTGGTGGTGGTGGTCACCTCGTTTTTATTTGGTTAAACTGATGATGTTGCAAACATTCCTGGTCTATATTACATATGTGACATATAGATACACTACGCATCTTATTTAAGATGAACAGAACGCTTTAATATGTTACTACTGTAAGAGAAACAGGTGACTATAGAGAACAGAAGTTTCAGACCGAATGCATAGCTCAACATTCGCCACTTAACTAGATCGACTTGTGGTGCAGAAAAGCTGTAGGATTCCGTGCATCACTTTCGAGTTGTTTACACTAAACCCCTGAGCCAAAGTCAGGCTCAATGGTGTGAACTTGAGAAGGATCACAAGGATGACTGTGGCACAGGCGCGTGGAGTGACAGATGCAGTCATTTACATGGCACCACGTGGATACGGTCCACTGACTACCACTCGCGCGCTCTCCGTTGCCCGTTCTGCCTCTCTCCGCGCGCAATCGGTTTACCTCCACTGAGAAAACAGGAGGCACTTTTCCTTTGCGTTTTCGCTGCCCGACCACAATGAAATCTTGGCAGCTAATTGCAGTCGTGGGAGATGCCCTTCAGGTAAGACACATGAGCGGTGGGGAGAAAGGAAAATGAGCGCGTTGGTTAGAGGAGGAATTTGAACGCGAAATCGTGGGATGTTTTCAGTGCGCCGCCGTTAAATCTTCAGCCGACACGTTTTTCTTCTCTTTCGACTCTCGCTTGAGCCTTATTGCAACATCAAAGGTTAGTGGTGACATCTCAACAGCTTGGCTTGTATTCTTGCATCTTGATGCACGCCTGAGGTTTGTGGCGTTGAGGGACATTTCTCAGGGACTTGAGAGAGAGACAGGTGCTTTCTGCATGGCATGTGTTTGGGTACAGGCATGCTCTGAGATCTCCCGAGTTAAGGAATGGTCCATACCTCATGCTCTCTCTTTAATGGTCGATGCCCGTACACTGATAGCATTTCTAAAGGACTTTGCGAGCTACATCAACCAGATCTTAACGATCACAAACTTATGCTTGCGCCAGTTTACCTGCTTGAGATCGATAGGATTTAAATGTTACAGCGTTAATTCCAAGGACTTCGCCGGTTCACCTGCGACTGGAAAGTTCAGGTTATTATAGTGCTTCTTCTCACGCTGAGATCAATAAATGCATCTGTGCTTGATAGTCTGAGTCAGATTGTGAGGAAGTAGGCTTTGTGCACCGCAAACGTACCTGACGTTGAAATATGAAATAGGGTTACAGAGACGATGACAGAAACAATAACACCTTTCAGGTTGTCACTTGGAGACGGACTGATGACTGCTTTCTCACTGCCTTATGCTGTGGGAATAGAGTAGTCTTTCGTGGACGTGGGAGAAGTCGCTTAGTCACAAACCGACTGTTTTGAGCACCGAACTTGCAGACTACATTTCATATTGAGACTAAAAAGCTTCAGAAATGCACCTATGTATTTAGCAGTGTGCTAGTTTAGTAGCCATTAGGAGTGTGTTCTGCTGTTTTCACATTTTTAAATGATAGATTTGACTGGTGACGGTCTGTGTGATTATTATTATTATTATTATTGAATAAAATACAAGAGTTATTTCAGCTGAGTTATGATGACAGGTGTGATTCACACAGGTATTTGTAGACACACAGACCCTGGGTTATGTTTTACGAGAGCGATTGTAACTTCCAGTTTAATCAAGCTCTGGTTTATTTGAAGCAGCCTGGAGAAGAGGTCCTAACCTTTCCTAGGTTAACAGCAGAGACACTTGTAATACTTCACTCGAGTGGTTTACCCTGACTAATTCCACTGTCACCAGAGAGCTGTCACATTTAAAACCTTTAAGACATATTAGATATTGTTTTGGCTCCAAAATAGTGCGTTATCTTGCACTCTGACAGTGGAATGCAGCTAAGCCACTCTTGATCTGTGTTTATGTCCTGCATTTGCTTAAAGCAGCCACGTCTGACTGTTAAAGCAAAGCCCTGTTATATATACGACAGTTGAAACGTCTTAAATCACCTGAAAGCAGCTTTTTTTGCTCGGTACACAGCAATTCGTCATGACAGAGGGGGCATTTTGTTTTTAACTTACACTAATAGTGTAATAAGGTAATTAAGAATCTGCTATTTTCGTTTTGTTGGCCATATAGGCACAAGAGCACATGAACCTACAATTTTGACTCGTAATTATAATGCTTAATGGCCAGCTGCAATAAAGGAGTGCTCCCTGCACCCTGCTTAGTATATGGCAAAAGACCAATTTTCATTCTGGAGTCAATGGTTAAAATCATGGTTTCCCACAGAGGAATATTATGCACAGAAAACAACAGCTGAGCCCATAGATGGTCCTACACAATGCCGATGTTTTTTTTTTTTTTTTTTTTTTTTTAACAAGAAATGGAGACTGAATCACTATGGCTATGACACAGTGCCAACAAATGGAAGAAAATGTGCCAAGATCCATGGCACAACAATATGTCAAAACGCTCTGTATGGTTTCTCCATGCCTCAGATGATTTATGGTGTTATTTTCCACACCAAATGAATTTGGCACTAATAGATGAACTTTTAAGCGCTTTCCTGAGAAATTCCGAAGCTATAACACTCTCAGTGTTTTGAACGAGGAGAAAAAAAATGTTCTGATTGGCAGCATTCGTTTTGTGTGATTTTTCAATTTATTTCCTACATTTATAAGTAATAACTGTATGCTTGCTGGATAGAATATATGAACAACCTTTGTGACAGTCTGCTGAAGGAATTTGGTCGCTGAATACAACAGATATACCAGAAAGATGAGCTCAAATTTCAAGATCCATTTCCTTCAAATATAGTCTACTTTGACTTGTAATGTCAGACGGTTTTCAAGCAGCTACCAGAGGAACATACTTAAAGGAAAGACATTAACTAGCCTGTCAGGATGCCTGGCTCTTTTTGACCAGACAGAATTGAAATTATGATAAAGCGCCTAACTGCTGTGAAGGAAACTCTGTGATTTTGTCTTGTCTGGCTTTCTGGTTCTTTTCCTGGCAGTTTTTCCTTTTCCCTTTTTTTTCCCACCAGGCTGTGATATCATAATGAAGTATTCGTTTTTAAGTGAAAAAGCTCCTGAATCAGCAAGATCAATATTTTAGGTGGCAAATGCTTTGTTTGGTGGTGGTTATGAATATAGGCAGTGACACATTTTTTCCATTCTTTGCAGAATAAGACCTTGAAGTTGTTCCTTCCAAACTGTAGTCTGTTTATTGTGACTTTTATTAAATATTTTTTGTCAAATTTCATTAACATAACATAATTCTCTAACTGGCTTGCCCATTTAATTTATTCAACCAATTTGGTACCAGCCATTTGAGCTTGTAGGCTGTTTCAGAATGCTGAATTTTATATGGGCCGTGGAGAAATATGGAAGATTATATGAAACAATAGCGTGTTATGAGGAGAAAAGACATGGGTTAATCCTGCAGAGGGGGAAGCCCATACATGAAAAATGATTAATTGACCTTTTAATTTTGATACTTTTGTCACATTTTTAGTCTTTATGCTCACGTTAATTTCCAGAGAGAACATGACAGATAAGTTCTACATTGACAGTGATGGTTGTCATTGACTTCCGCACAATGCTGTTTAACCTTCTCTATTAAAGCGTAAAGGTTTTTCAAACCAATCTGTCTCGGAATGCAGTCTAGACAGCATTCATCGAATCTGGTCTTTTTTAGCAGTGCGCAATGGAGATTTAAAAGCACAGACATGTGATGAATCTCATTAATGCGATGTACCAACCAAGAAGTCTAGTGCTGGGCGATAAGCAAGTGATTTATTGTGTAATCCCAGAGGGCGAACTGTAACTGCAGTTTCAAGAAGAAAGTATCCATGTTGGTTGCTTGTTGTCTTGGGTTATTAAGGGTTTCCAGTGCAATCGATACTGCTGCTTGTAGATGGTCTGTGAATGAAGAAGACTAGCAGAATAGCTGGTTAATAGCCTCAGGGAGGGAGATGCTGATTGGCCAGGAGTAGAAACCAGTTTATTGGAATGTAATGGAGTATGTTGGCCCTCGTGGCATGGATTTCAGGATAATCTGTTTTTAATCCTGACTCTGTTTGCATTGATAAACACGCGTTCGTAAATCTTAATTGGCCGTGGATTGTAGCGCTCGAAACCATTAGCGTTTAGCACCTGCATCATCCGCTTAAGACAGAACCCCCGGCACATGGTATCTCAGTTGTAGATCTCACGCTGGCACAGTTATTTGTGTTGACATTTTTAATGTAATTGAAATAACGTTCACGGTGGGCAGAGCAATGCTGCATCTCTATATTGTTAGACCATTTAGGGAGGATAAAGGGATGAAGATGTGGTGACACCTTTCAGAGGTGCTCGTTTTAATCAGTGTTAAGCGAAATCATAGATGGCCAAACAAAACAGTGATTTAATTAGACCTAAGTGGAATTTGCCCGGTGTTGTGCAAGATTATATCTCCCCTGCAGAATCCTATCCCCTTTGGACCGTTTGTGATGCCTGTTAAAAAAAAAAAAATGTATCACATTATCACAATCTCTTGTTCTAGATAATTAAAATAGCCTTTCTGGTTATCCTTAGGTAGCNCCTAAGTGGAATTTGCCCGGTGTTGTGCAAGATTATATCTCCCCTGCAGAATCCTATCCCCTTTGGACCGTTTGTGATGCCTGTTAAAAAAAAAAAAAATGTATCACATTATCACAATCTCTTGTTCTAGATAATTAAAATAGCCTTTCTGGTTATCCTTAGGTAGCACTGGTGGCTAAAACAGTACAAATAAATAGTGGCAATGTAATGTGCACACATGCTAGGCTAGCAGGCTAATTGGTTATTTGTATACCACGCTAGCTGGTTTTTGTGAACAATCGTGTTTTCAAAAAATCATGAAAAATAATAACATTAAAGATTGTTGTGGGTTACATGTAAGCTAAGTGCTAATTTGTGTAAGCAAATATGTGTACAAATGTGTATAAGCTAAGCTATCAGGCTAACTGAAAATCTGTATGCTATGCTAGTATGTATCTAAAACAGACTTTAATTGTCATAGTTGAAACAACATATGTTTTATAATTTGATTTTATAAGAATTTCTTAAAAATCTATTTGAAGATTGCAGGTTTCTTGGTTTTTTGTATGCTAACCCGGATAGCACACGTATTGCAGATGAGCAAACACTCTAAAAATACGTCTTGGAGATGTAAATGCAGATGTCAAATAGACGTCTCCGTGATGTATGTATGCTATCAGGGAAGTTAGTAGGCCAAATTGGGAGCTTACTAAAAAAAAGCAACAAAAATACAGTTTATTTATAGCTTTGGTTATGTAATAACATATTTTGAAAGATAATAACTGTCTAATTATTGTAGTTAAGACAACATGTACATGATTGTTAATATTGTCACAAAATGCAAATACCATGGTTTCTATAGTTAAACCATTGTAACCACAAATTTACCATGGTTTTGGTAGACTAACTATAGTTTAACCATGGTATTTGTAGTAAAACTGTGCAAATGGTAATCCATACGCCGACAAACGATGGTTACCACAATAAAAACATGGTTCATTTTTGTGAGCGTAGCTCTATATATACAGTTGTATTTAGAAGTATATCTAACTTTACCCACATACACAGAGTACTTACGAAAAGCAATATAGATAATAAATAAATATCACTTGATCTGGAAAGCATCTGTTGTGTACGACCATCTGATACATCTATAAGATGTCAGTTTTACATACATTCTAAATCGTAAACATCTTAAAGACATTTTATAGATGTCTATTTGACATCTGATAGGAAACGTCCTATAAACGTATTGCAGATGAGCAAACACTAAAAATATGTCTTCCAGATGTAAATGCAGACGTCTTTGTGATGTATGTGTGCTATAAGGGTAGTAAGTCTCAACTACTTGACATGTTTGTTGTCACAAAATGTAAACAATATTTTCACCCCCCTGATAGCACACGTACATCACGGAGACGTCTATTTGACATCTGCATTTACATCTACAGACTTTTTAGAGTATTTTCTCATCTGCAGGACGTCTATGGGACGTTTCATTTCAGATGTCAAATAGACGTTTATTAGATGTCTTTAAGATGTTTAGGATTTATAATGTATGTAAAACTGACACCTTAAAGACATCTGTCAGATATTTGTACACAGCAGATGCTTTCCAGATCAAGCGATCTTTAACAGACATCTTGCAGACATATGTGTACTATCTGGATCAGCTCTAATCTGCTAAATGCGACTATAAAGCATCATATATTGAGATATTATAAACATTAACATCATGATGTACATTGAAGCTGCTTTGAACTGTGTATCGTGGTAAGTGCTTCACAAATAAAACTGACTTGGCTTGACACAATGTGATTCTGTATGATTTCCAGGCACCAAATGGAGTTCCCAATAAATATTTTTTCAGCTTTGAGATCCCGCAGGGTGACCAAGCCTTGCCTGACACCAGAATGAGTCATTGATAAATGCTTTCATCACTGCTAATATTTGTAAATATGTTTGACTTGCTACAATGTACAGATTATAAATGTGGCTTTACAGGTCAATAGCTCGAGAGCAGTTAAGTGAAGAAAAACACGCCGCCGCAATGACCTTCAGTTTCCGTGTACATGACATTCACTGACGGGCATTAGCGGCACACTTAACATCTCCTTTAATTTGTGTTTGTTTTGTATATGATTTAATTGGCTCTGTGCATCCGTTTAGGCTTTTGTATTTGAAGAGGCATTACTAGTCACGTCAGTCTTCATGGACATCAAGAGCTCACAGCTGAACGTTGGGCGTTTTGTCCTTAGGTGCTCTGAGGCTGGGGCCTGCTGGTGATGATAACAGTGATAATTCAAAGTGATTTCGCACAGCATGGTTTTGTCAGACCAGTCACCAACACCCCGTGGCACGGCTACACGCTCATGTGTCTTAAATCCGCCAGAGGCTTTACCGTGGTTACACCAAGCCTTACTCATAGGTCAGATGAGTCATTGTTTTACTTTTACTTTTCGGTTTACACCGTAACGCAGTCTGAAGGCTTTTTTGGGAGGCATGATAATGGATCGAGGCTACTCTACTTCTTATTTTAGACATCAGGCCAATCGCACGAGAGGCTCTCGTGCTTTGTATTCAGTGGAAGTACAGTGCAATACGTCAGGCTAACTCTGGGCATAGTGCTGAGGCATGCTTTTTTACAGTTTTTTACATAATTAGTTCAGACTCCACTTATTCAACATAGAGGGCTGCTCAAATTGTGAAATCACCCTGAGCCGTGGCGAACCATCTCTGAACTCTAGAATCAGCACTCCCTCGGTTCTCATCTACCTGGAAATGTTTTTTTTTCCTCCTTTTTATTATTTCCTTATTTCTACCCCCTCTCCTTTTTAAATGCTGACTTTTCACATGCGGCGTGCCAATTATTTCACGCTGTCTACGCGGCCTCGCATTCTCTCCTTATCGCAAATGGAAGAAAAGTCTTCAGCCGGTTATCAAAATGCTAATGCGCTTGAAAGGAAACATTAGTCTTCCCCAGTAAAATGTTATTAAATGTGGTCTATTTAATCTTGTAAAAGTGCTGCTATCTCTTCAGGATTCCCAGATGTTTGCGCTTTGCCCGTACCGTCCGTCTTCATTCCGGGTGAAAATTGCCTGTTGTCCTCCATCTTTTTAAGACAGAAGAATCTCTATGTTAAACGGTTATTCTGAATGTGAGGAAAACCAGTCCAGGGGTTAGCCTGAAAAGGAGCAGGGCGGCTGTGTGTAGACCGACTAGCGCAAGCAATAAGTAAAGTTTATTTTGTAATGTGCGGTCCGTGTAAAGCTGCATTTTCCCGAGTGCAAAACAAATACTCCATCTGTCTGTCATCGGTATTGCTATGACAGCCTGAATATATAGTTCACCTGTGAAGGCAAATCATGCTTCCCCTCCATTTGCAGAGGTATAAATGGTCATAAACCGCTGACGTGCTTTTGTTTGCTGTGTCAAAACAGAGATGAAAATGCCCCCCCCCCATTAAAAGTGCATGGAACAATTGCTTTCGCATATTCTCTTAATGACATTAGTTTCTCATCAGCATGCACTGTACAATAAGTCATTTGAAATCGCATTTCCCCTCAGAGTTGGGATTTGGCGCCGCACCAAATGAGGGATTGGGCCGTGCTGGTAAACGGTGTTAAGATTCTGTCCTGACCTTTGATTAAACCTCTCCTGCGGGCTCTGCCTATGTTGCTGTCAGACAGACGTTTGCAGGATTCACAGGATTATGAGGTATTATGCAGATGGCATTCCTTAAGACAACATACATTTTCTGTTTAAAAAGCAACGGCTTGGCTTGGCATTTTTGCCGCCGTGATTGACGTCGGGGTGAGAGAGACGTGTCTTGAAGGGTTCAGCCTGTTGTTGCTTGTTGCGATTGGCTCATCAAAGACCCTCGCAGTGGTTTGTGTGTCTGCGAGCGCTTTGAGGACCAGATGTTGGCGCTGTCCGTCACATTGGCGCTTTTCAGCTGGTACTTGGAGATCACAGATGATATCAGGTGGATATTAACTCTAATGTGCTCAGCCATTTCTCCATGAAGCCTTACATTTCAGGTCCCACTAGACATCATCCCATCTGTTGAAATTGTGCTGTGTGGATTATTATCCAGCAGTTTGACATGAATCAGGTTTTCCTCTAGCGCTCCTGGTCACATGTTCCGGGTTATTTTTATCGTGCTTTTTTCGCAATATTTTCTCCTCGAACACGACGTGTTCTTCCAACCCCTGTGCGGACGGCTGGTAAACCCTTTGAGATGAGATTCTTTTTCATCAGAGGTTTTGTGATGTATTCTAAATCTGCTTCTCTGGCTTCATCCTCATCCACGTTGAGCCGCGCAGGTCGCTCCCGAATCTCTTCGGGTTTGGCGTGCATGGTGAGGTTTTGATGTTTATTTTGCCATGGGCGACGGGAGCCTGTGCCAGAAGAGAATTGGCAGTGTATCAGCCAGAATGAATGTTATGCAACCTGTGACAACTCAGAGGACTGTGTTGGTGTGAAATATCAATATGCACAATACAACAGCACATAAAACGCCACATGGCAGTGTAAACAGAAACAAACTGTGTCAGGGAGATAGTGAAGATAATCCCGACATCTATGGATGAAAATGGGATTCGCAAAGGTGACCGATCGAGAGATGTGCGTGGAAACGCAAAGCTAGACTTCGGTCTCGGTTGTGGTACAGGCTGTTCCTTTGGCATCGACGTGGCTGTATTTCAGGTTTTATGGTATATTTGTTGCGCTTGTCATCATTTTATGCTGCGTGGTCTTCTCTGCGAAGGGGAAAAAATGCTCAGAAAAGCCATTGATGTGGATTATAATTTTAATGCCCCACAGATTTCATTTGTTTATTTTATTATGCTAATGAATATCATAACAAGGGATTTCTAATCCTCACGGCGACCGTTCCTGCCTTTTCGGAGAGAATTTCTGATGAACCTTTTTATCTCTAATACACAGCACGTGGGGCTTCATAACAGCCCGCCGAGACACCGGCACTCATTTTCTCTCAGGTGAGCCTTTAATTGCATCTTCCTTACTCAGTGACATCTTTCCCATCATGGTGGGCTGCTCTCCTATGCGACTAGGCTCGCACTTACTCAATAAGTGGAACGGTGGCAGCTGTCATTGCATGCCTTATTATTACTGAAAAAGACTTTCTAGTCCTTAAAGATCCGCCGACTATCGGCCTTGCTTCGATTTAGCGAACATCGCAGCTGCTAGACATCCTCTTACAGCCATTTTGGCAGGCCGTTGGCCCCAGTGTAGGGAATCCACTTCCAGTGGTGGAAAACAGCTCTTAATTGCCCTCCATAAACTGCCTGGCTGCTGCAAAACAAAAATCAATTTTTTGCTCCAGGATGATTTTGGGGTGTAATGGCGAGCATCTGACAGCTAACTTTTGGCTATCTGTATAAAAGGTCACCGGCGACGGACTTCTGTCACGTTGATGCGTCGCAGGGGAGGCACAGGCTATGTGTACTCTAATCTGGGAACACCCCGCTGGGAGGAGCTCGGCTACTGTATTGCTTCCTCTTGTCGCAGCTCAATGAGCATTCACAGAGTTCCTAAATTGAGATTAATAATGTCATCTACGGCTGGAGTTTACGGACAGCGATTTCCGCCCCTCCTCTCCCCACCTTCAAAGTCCAGCAGACTCCCATTTGAAAAGATATAGGGAATGGGCACGGGGAATATTAATATTCTTTACAGACCGCACGCATACGCAAGCATCATCAATTTTCCAGACTTGTTTGTATACATTGACTCTTTGACATTCAAACCCGAGGTATCCTCCCCCACCAGCGCGGAATGAGCGGACAGCATGTGTGCGAGAGAGTGCGTGGGCAAAGTGTCATGGCTGCGCAGTGCCAAGAACAGCTCCCCACATTGTTAACAGTGTTCACTGTCTGTAGATGTCTGCCTGGCTGTGGAGCTCATGAAGCTTAGGACACTGTCGTGAAGGACATGCACAACTTCCATGAAGCACAAAGCCAGTTTTTCTTTCACAGTTTTTCTTCATTCATTGTAAAGCAGGGTTGTGCAGTAAAGGAACTGTTTTCTAGTTGAGTGTATGGCAAAGCTGAATTTTCAGCAGCCATTACTACAGTCATATGATCTTTCAGAAATCTGATATGCTGATTTGGTGCTCAAGGAACATTTATTGTCAATGTTGAAAACAGTTGTGCTTGTAGAAACAGCCATGATTGTGGAAATCTATTTATTGCAATTTAATGCTCAATGAAGCTATATAGGATAGTTCACCCAAAAATGAAAATTAGCTCTAGATTTACTCACCGTAGGTGTCATGCTAGGTGTATATGACTTTCTTCTTTTAGGCAAATGCAATCAGAGTTATATTAAAAATGTCCTGGTTCTTCCAAGCTTTAGAATGGTAGTGAATGGCTGTTGATTTTTTTTTAAGTCCAATAAAGTGCATCCATCTCTCATAAAAAGAGCTCCACATGTCTCCGAGTGGTTAATAAAGGCCTTCCGAAGTGAATCAATGCACTTTATAAACCATAATCTCTTGCTTCCGTTAACTGTCGTACATATGTTCACGAGAGTCGCGTTCCATCGTATGATGTAGAATGTAGGTGATGGACGTAGTGACGAATGCGGAAGTGACGAACACAGAAGTACAGAGGAGAGAGCAAAACAAAACAATTAGAAGTACAAGAAAAAAAAAAATTGTTGGAGGCTGGATTGTAAAGAAAAATATCTGAGGATTTTGATATAACCCAAGTGCTTTAAATAATACTCGGCTCTCGTGAGACTAGCATATTCTCACCGAAGGTTACACTACGCTTATGTCCTACGCCACTCTCTTGCGAGCATGCATATGACAGTTGGAGAATGTTAGATATTATAAATACGTTCTCACTCCCAACTCGTCAAATATTGGCACCCCTTTACCCCTTTAGCATCACTTTTCAATGTGCAGGGTTCTCTATTGTTTACAGTTGTTTACCTTAATTTAATGGTTTGCATGCATAAATATATAAATTTTTTTATATGAAGTTATACTATCATTGGAGCACCTAACCCCACCCCTACCCTAAACCTACCCACTTCTGAACAATATAAAACAGTAACAGGCAAATATAGTACGGTCACAGATATTTATTGCAAAAACTGACCATAAAAGCAGTATAAAAGCATTACAAATAAGTCCTATTGCATTCCAAGTTTTCTGAAGCCACATGATATCTTTGTGAGAAGAAGAGAGTAAAACAAAGTTTTAATTGCTGAAAATGATCCCGCTCCGTTAACTCACTCGCGTCTCATTCAAAAAGATACTTGCGAACATTAGCATGACGCAATCAGCCATGAGACACACAAGAGCCAATAGCATTTCACAACCAAAGCTGACGTAATGCTTCCTCTGCCAGCATTTTTTGAATTTGCGCACAAACTGCGGCACACAGGATGAGCTTTACAGTGGATAGAGACGGCGAACGCATCTGTTACTCTCGGAAATCTATTGTTTTGCCTCGGAAGACTTGACAAATGATTAGGTTTAGGGGCAGCAGATGGGTACGTGCTCATAAATGTGTAAATTGTGAAATGTAAATAAAACTGTTGTGATGGTTTACATTGGAAAATCACACCCCAAAATATATGCAATAATGGCAAAATGATTACCCAATATATAATTTGATCATGATGATAAAATTCCCAATGCCTTTTGTGTCAGCATATTGATGCCAAAGGTTTCTTATTTAAAGCAATGGAGGACCCTGCACATTGAAAAATGGAGCTAAGGGTCAAAAAGTGACCCCAAAGGGTCCTGACCAAGCGTTAATATCTGATGAGTTAGGAATGAGAATGTGTTTATGGTTTATGATTATGGTTTTAAATATGGATATTTTTCTTACGCAAACGCATCGATTCACTTCAGAAGGCCTTTATTAACACCCCGGAGCCGTGTGGAGTACTTTTTATGATGGATGGATGCACTTTATTGGACTTCAAAATATCATCAGCCATTCACTGTCATTATAAAGCTTGGAAGAGCCAGGGCATTTTTTAAAGTAACTCAGATTTTATTCGCCTATAAGAAGAAAGTCATATACACTTAGAATGGCTTAAAGGTAAATAAATCATGGGGTAATTTTCATTTTTGGGTGGACTATCCCTTATTTATTTAAAAATGTTTATCTATCTGTCTGTCTATCTACCTATCTATCTATCTATCTATCTATCTATCTATCTATCTATCTATCTATCTATCTATCTATCTGTCTATCTGCCAGTTCTACTTATAATCAATTTCAAATAGCAGTTTTGCATTCTGATAAAAAAATAAAACAAAACACTGCTTTTTTGTAGTGATTATAAGGCAGTTGCAGAGCTGCAACTCTCTGTGCATGCTTTTTAAAAACACTTTTTTTCCAACCCACTCATTTAAAATATCAACACAATTCTCACAGGCTTTCATAGTCACGTTCATTAACGTGGCATTTAACTGTGGAAGTCAAATCACCTTCATAGACTGAAAAATCCTTGAAATTCTTGAAACATGGGAAACAATGAAATCTTAAGATTTGTGGAGAATAAAAGCTTCCCTCAACACCGCATCAGTGACTTGGCTTATTTCATCCGCGCCTCATTCTCTCCCACTATTTCATTTGTTTCACTTCCAAGGACTTTTAAAATAACATTGCCAATTTGTAGAGCACGGTTTTTCCGGATAATTATAATCCAAATTAGCCTCCACATGATGTGTCAGTGTTTTCCTGAAATTTGGTGGCTATGCTTAAATCTAGTTTGCAGCGGTTAAATGTAAAAAATTCCAGGCGTTAATGAATATTTTAAGCTTCTCTGTTCTGGTGATTTATTTCATTGTTTCGTTAAGTAATTCCGCACACTTTTGGAAGAGTGAGCCAAAAAATGATCAGAAGCACAACAAGCCACAGATGTTTGCATGTAGCTGGTATGTTTTCATTCGAGCTTGCATGTATTCAATTAAATCCCAACTCTCTGTACGCGACGAGAGCGAAGTTTTAAAAGGAAACCATTTGCTGCCGACCGGCTCGCTGATGGCGATAGCAGCAGTGGTGTATCAGTTGACTAATTGGAGAGGCTGTCCTCGCAGTGTTCTCTGCAGAGCCTGTTGTTTTGCTCATTTGGTGTGACAAATAGCAAGCCTGTGGAGGATGCAAGGCCTGGGTGCTGTTCTGACCTATGACATCTCATTTGTTTCTGATAAATGGCCATTTTCTGGAGGTGCATGGTTCA
Source organism: Labeo calbasu (assembly GCA_019740295.1). Lineage (NCBI taxonomy): Eukaryota > Metazoa > Chordata > Actinopteri > Cypriniformes > Cyprinidae > Labeo > Labeo calbasu. The sequence continues at coordinate 19,608 of JAHKKF010534913.1, forward strand.
CTTGAGAGGCAATTGCCAGGTATGAGTCGCCTTCTTCGGTGACATCAGAAAAAGCCATGGCCTTCCAAGACTTGGCCAAAAATGGTTGCCTTACTGGTTGCTCATGCAACACTATGTCCTGGTGTAATAATTAGATGTGATCATTATGGTAGCTGCATTCACACTCTTTATAAGCATTTAGTTTAAAAATGTGTGTTTAGATTGGCTTCTGCACATGTGTTTCACCATCATTAGCTTTGGGTTGTTGTAGGCAGTGTTTTTCAGGCTTTTGTCTTCTGCTCATCGGCATCCTGCCAGAAATGTGAAGGTTTTTGTTCAAAAAGTTTATAAAGCAATTGTGTTCCATGAAAGAAGCCCAATATCTTTTCTTACAAAGGAACTGAAGAAAATGATGACGTTAGTCATGATTATCTATTTTTATCCCCTGACAGCTCTGATATTTTTAGTTTTGTAGGTTTAACAAAGCAAAATTTGACAATTCTGTCATCATTACTTACACTCATATTGTTCCACACCTGTATGGCTTTCAAAAAAGAATACATTTCGGATAATATACTGATCACTGTTTTTTTAATAAAGTTTGTGGACTGAAGTATTCAACGGCAACACAAATGATTGTAAAAGTATTCATATTACATTCAGTACAGTCTTAAAATAAAGGTGCTTAAAAGGTTCTTCACAGTGATGCCATAGAAGAATCCTTTTTGGTTCCACAAAGAACCATTCAGTCAAAGGTTTTTTAAAGAACCATCTCTTTCGGACCTTTTTATAATCTGAAGAACCTTTTTGTGTCGAAAAATGTTAAGGCAGAAGTCCAGATAATGAAATTACAGATAATGTACTCACCCCCTTGTCATCCAAGATGTTCAAAATGTGTCTTTCTTTCTTCGGTCGTAAGAAACTTATGTTTTTTGAGGAAAACATTTCAGCATTTTTCTCCACATAATGGACTGCTGTGGTGTCTCGAGTTTGAACTTCCGAAATGCAGTTTAAATGTGTTTAATTGCAGTTTAAACGATCCCAGCCGAGAAAGAAGGCAAACGCTCATCTTGACTTACTCTGCCTGTTTTTTTCC
>JAHKKF010534914.1:0-10494 GCA_019740295.1 Labeo calbasu
GGAGTAAATGACGACCACTATGTTCATTATTACATCCAGCAACACAACACCTCAATCGCTCAATCGGAGATATTCTTGTCTAACTTACATCCCTGTTCTGGCATCAAAACATGGAAAGTTACTGGACTGTGACAGCTGGTCTAAGGTAAGAGCTCATGTCAATCAACTATTGTGGGAGCGGCCTCTGTCRGTGTGACGGCACACCTGAGAACGGCTCGATTTGAAAAAGAGGATATTATTTTTACAGATTAATTAAAAACCACTGCATGGATTTTTATCATTATAGGGTAGATTTGTACTTACATTGCCAACACACGTTAATGTTCAAACAACATAAAAAAGTGAACTTAGCATCCGATGACCCCTTTAAAGCCATAGTCCACCCAAAATTAAAAAATTTGTCAACATTTAGACACCCCTTAAGTTCCAAACCCATATAAATTTTCTGTTGAATATACAATATTTTGAAGAATGTTGGTAACCAAACCATTGTTGGTCCCCTTTGACTTCCATAGTATGAAAAAAAAAAAAAAAAAGGAAGTTGATGGTGACCAGAAAGTGTTTGATTACCAACATTCCTCAAAATATCTTCTTTTCTGTTCAGCAGAAGAAAGAAACTCCTACAATTTTGTAACAACTTAAGAGTCAATAAATAATGACAATTTTCAATTTTGAGTGAACTATCCCTCTAAGAATGGAGAAATGCACAGCTGGCTTTTTATGTCGAACATGAAGTTGGTTTGTAAAATAAATACAGATCCTGCAAAGTACAGCAAGTATTGAAAACAGATTTACATGAGAATGAGACGCTGTTAGCCTGGATGATTTGTCTGGCTGCTTTACAACCAATTGATTATTAAAGCAATTACGCAACACAGATGGTTGTTAGGTGAGATCATTTGTATGTGGACATGTGCAGTTAAGGATCAACAAATTAAAAATGCATCGATGAGGGCTTTCCTTTGAGGATTTCTTACTAATTCGTTGTTTGTTTGTGCGCATGTGTCAAATAGACTGGTATTGTTTCGGCTCATTACAAGAAGCTAATAGTGTGCTGCTTACGGCTTCATTGCTCTTCAAGTCTCTCTGGCAAAGGTGAAAGTGTCTTTTCAACGCTGGATGAGTTAATGGACCTACTTAACCTGGTCATAACCTGCACAGAGGATGACATTCCCATAGTGCACATGTAGAGTTACTGGTTTAAGGCTTTCTTTGACCATCTCCATTGTCATCAAACTGAAATCAATGCAATAGTCACAGCATCTGTATTAAAAGAATAGTTCACTCTAAAATAAAAAAAATAAAAAATGTTAACGCACCCTCAGGCCATCCAAATATAACTGACTTTTTCAGAACAGTAAAGATTTTTTTCCTTAGTGATTCATAAGGCAAGTCAATGGCTACCTGCACTTGAGGGTCAAAAAAGCACATCAGGCAACACAAAATTAAATGTCTCATCCACACTGAAATGACAGAAAATGCTAAAATCATCTTACTATGCATGCATAAAATGTAATAAAAGCTCACTGAGATGATACCCGAAAGAACAGGTAAAATAATATTGTGTATCTATTTACAATAAGTGCAAATAGCCCGCATTGTTGGCAGAGGCTATTTACACTAACTCTGCCCACCAACGTGTGATTAGGCTAGTCTACACTACAAAAGATGATAGTCTGTCAACAGTCCTAGAGGCACAGATGATAAAATGTGTGACACAGTAATTTTTACACAGTTGTCCTGTGTTCAAATCTGCCTTTTGCCCAAGGTTTTCTCCCTTTTCAAATCTCGTATCACATTGTAAAGGCGTTTATTTTCAATAAAAAATAAGGAAATCTAATCTACTAAATAATCTAATTGCTATTTACACTTAGTGCCACTGTCAAATAATGTACTCATGCTATTCTTCTGACACAACCATTTTATTAGCAAAATATCTTAAAAATATGAAAATATCTAAAATGCAACTGTCATCTTGTTTTTCCACAGTGCAGCAATTGCAAGTAAATTTCTGTCATCTTTTCTAAAAAGCGAATAGCACATAACAGGAAATAATGGTATAAACATAGATATCTGTTAGCACTTATTGGCTTATGGTACTTTTGTCTTGATTTCCAGTTGGCAGATTTGTGTATTTATTTTTTTTTTTTCCTTTTGTCTAGTACATCATCATTCAGATGTACTAACTGTTTTGGCATTAAACATGTGATGTACTAAAGTTTACTCTGGTATTTATGCTATATATGTGTGTGTGACCCTGGACCACAAACCAGTCTTAAGTCGCTGGGGTATATTTGTAGCAATAGCCAAAAATACATTGTATGGGTCAAAATGATTGATTTTTATTTTATGCCAAAAATCATTAGGAAATTAAGTAAAGATCATGTTCCATGAAGATATTTTGCAAATTGCCTACTGTAAATATATCAAAATTTGATTTTTGATTAGTAATATGCATTGCTAAGAAGTTCATTTGGACAACTTTAAAGGCGATTTTCTCAATATTTTGATATTTTTGCACCCTCGGATTCCATATATTGAAACAGTTGTATCTCGGCCAAATATTGTCCTATCCTAACAAATCATACATCAATGGAAAGCTTATATCTTCAGCTTGATGATGTATAAATCTCAATTTTCGAAAAATTGACCCTTATGACTGGTTTTGTGGTCCAGGGTCAAGAAGAGTTCAGATGCAAAACCAGCTAAAAGCAAAAATGAGATAATGATACTGAGTGAATGCTCCTGACACATAGTATACAACCATCAAATACTTTTACTTCAAACTTGCTAAATTCCAGCCTCAGCCCAATCAGAAGTACCAGTACTTACATAGAAACTAGGGGTGTAACGATACATTCGTATTCGTACCGAATCGTCACGGTACGGGCATCTCGATTCGGTGCATGACGCCTTACAACGAATACAGGTAATTCACCCTCAATCCAAAAGGGGGCGCCCCGCAGTAATGCAATGCTGTTTGAGAACCGAACGCAGAACAGCGAATGCTAGGAGTTGTGCACTTGAAAACAAAGCCCACTGACAGTGATCATGTGCTGATTCTGAATGCGTCTCTCGCTGACAAAGGAGTATAACATTACTTTAAAGGCTTGTGCAGTCAACTGTTTGCAAAATGGAGCTTTGTGCTCTTGTATCCTACCTTGCTCATTCGGCGCAAATACAAATATTCCATAATATTTTCACATTGACGATGTATCCAAATGCTAACGCGTTCCTACCGTGACACAGTGAGACGGGCGCCCTCATTTATATGTTTTATGTTTGTGTACACCGGCGCGATTACTTCAGCTTTCCTCATACCAGCAAAATCAACTTAAACAAAAAACAAATAGGATGTCTCTTTCTGCCATTTGAGTTTCCTTTCTGTCACAAAACTGAACTGAAACTCTCCAACTATAGGCTACGTTGCGTGTTGCACTGTTTTTCCCCCTTGTATAGTTAATTAAATTAAATATATGTCAAGAATATATTCCTTGTATGCATATATGTACTGTAGATTTAAAAAAATTATAATATTTATAATATTTAGTATTTTTTACATGTTGTACCGAAATTGTATCGAACCGTGATCCCCGAACCGAGGTATACCGAACCATCTGTGTACCGTTACACCCCTAATAGAAACCTATACAAAGCAGCCAGAAAGAAATGCTAATTTTGAAGAAATACTTTTGCATCTGAACCCTTCATATATATATATATATATATATATTCAAATACATCCACTTGTGAGACAAAAACACTGTCTCACTGTGAAAGGAAGGACAAAACATAAAGAAAAAAGATGTGCTTTTAAATACATTTGGACTAGTGTAGATGTGGCTTTACTTTTCACTTTTGGTAGATTGTTACTGCAATTATTTAAAAGAACTGTACTTAAAGAAATGTGATTTCTAGTTTGTGCAAATGAATAACATATTCATACAGTCATTATAGAAATTGCATCGCCTCTTATTTATTAGAGGAGAGTAAATGCAATTGCTTACGCTGGTGCTCATCCATGACTGACTTCCTATTCTGAGCATGTAGTGAATAGCTATTGCATTAACAGAATTCATTTTTCCCAGCTGGGCAGTTTAAATATTATATTGTGCTTCGCTTTCAAGCTATCATTGTCATTATTTATGGCTTCATATTTCTTCTTTTCACATTAGATCATCCACATTCAGAGAAGCAGGAACTCTTTTATTACTAATACAATGTCCTGACATGACTTCAGACTTCACAAAAGAAAGATTTCCCACAACATTTCATAAGTCATACGAGTCAGCAAGTGGTGAAATCTCTTGTAAGCGGATTGGTCTTGGCAAATGTTTAGCGTCTGCCATGGACTTCTCTGTTATAGACCTAATGAACTCTGGCAACAGAGTAAATCAGTAAAAATCCTGACAGACGCTGCTGTAGGGAATACCACTAATTCTGTTTAGACATTAGTATCAAGGTCAAACGAACCAAGTCCCTTTCAGTTTAGTTAGACAAGCTGAATTACACACATTTTCCAGTCTGAACACACAGATGCAGAATAGAGGGATTTTTGTATTTTTTTTTCTTCACCACCTCGACTTGTTAATCATGTTAAACTAAATTACTGATGAAAATGTTAGTTGACAAAGGATTTATTTATTTATTTATTTGAGCGCCATGATATTTCATGTCAATAACTAAGCAATACTACTACTACTACTAATGTTTTGAGAAAGAAAGTGTAGCGTTTATTCACATTTCTAAGGGACATGTATTCAATATTATTTAGTATTTCAATATTAATTTCAGTATTACCTTAATGTTTAATTATTATTAAAGTTTAATAATAATAATAATAATAATAATAATAATAATTAATAGTGATAATTAGATCTGCACATTAATGTTTAAGTTCACATAAAGAGTTTTATTATGTTTTCATGTTGATTTTTTTTTTAGGTTTTTATATGTTTTGAATGGATAAATGTTTATTTTATTTTATTTTATTTATTTTTTGTTTTTTGTTTAAAAAGAGCATTTGGTTAATGTTTGGTCTTGTTTTAGTCATTCTGCACATTTTATAAACAATTATTTGTAACTTCAGATTATTAAAATGAAATTGACTAAAATGGTTGACTATGACAATGTGACTTGACAAACTGTTGAGAATGCTGAGCAACCGCTTTAAAAAATGCAAAGCCCCAAAGGTTCCCTCAAATCTAGAAAAAGACACTCATATACTATTTAGTTAGTGACAGGAGAGACTAATGGAGCTCTCTTTCCTATTCTGTGATGACACTAACTCCAGTCCCTCACTGCAAATAACATTGCTGCCTGCGATTTTCTTTCTTAAAGGAACAGTTCACCCATAAATGAACATGTATATAATCATATCTAGAAACCTCATGATGTACTGCTCCAAGAACCAAAAACAACATAAAAGCACTGTAAAAGTAGTCTATACTACTTGTGCACTATATTCCAGGTCTTCTGAAGTCATATGTTTTGATAGAAGCACTAAAGGAAAAATCATATGACTGAATATCCTTAAAAAAGAAAAAAAAGAAGTTTGCTTAATTGTGTTGAATGTGCACTCGTTGTGTACTTCAACTTCAACTGTACTAACAGATAATATTAATGAATTAAAAGGCTACTTAAAGGAGTAAACTTTAATGAGTATGTTTCATAGCACACTTAAGTAGACTTTTAAAAAGTGCACTCTGTAAATAATGTCAAAATTAAGTTTGCTTTAATGTAGATTTTAAAGCATTGAATAACCTTTTTTCATGGTTTTATTAAGAATTACACTTATTTTTATGTGCTGACTAACATAAAGCATGTGCTGGATTAAATTTTTAACTGTATGCTATTTGATGTTACTGTACGTTTAAAGTTTCAGATGTTTGAAATGTACTAAATTGCAACTTTATCATTACAAATGTGTAATTACAAATATATTAAAATACATGAACTACGAGTTTCAATATAAATGACATTAAAGTATATTTTAGTTAGTATCGTAAATGCTTATTAGTACATTCAGCAGTAAATTTAGCCACATTTCAAAAACAACAGAAATTACATAAAGATGTACTTAAGTCCTTATGAAGTGGGCCAAAACAAAACAAAACAAAACAAAAGTTTAACTAAAAATTTTAAGCTATAATACTTTATTCAAAGGAGTAGTTCACTTTCAGAACAAACATTTTCAGAAATTGTACTCACCCCGTTGTCATCCATTTCATATCTTTTTTTCTTCAGTCGTAAATAAATTATGTTTTTTGAGGAAAACATTTCAGTAATTATCTCCATATAGTGGACTTCTATGGTGCCTGTGAGTTTAATCTTCCAAAATGCAGTTTCAATGCAGCTCTAAACAATCCCACCCAGGGAAGAAGGGTCTTATCTAGTAAATTAGTAAAATTATTAGTCTTTAAAATAAATAAATAAATAAATAAATCTAAATTTATATACTTTTTTAACCTCACATAACCGTCTTGTCTAGCTCTACATGCACTCTCCCTTATGAAAATTAACCATGGTTTTATTATAGTAAAACTCTCATTTTCTCCTCCAACTTCAAAATTGTCCTACTGTACATCGCTGCAGACCCTAACTGTATTGACCCGGATTACAAAGTACCCCTGCGCTAGACAAGACAGACATTTGAGGTTAAAAAAGTATAAATATAATGTTTATTTTATTTTTTTTTTTTAGAAAATGGCCAATCATTTCGCTAGATAAGACCCTTATTCCCCGGCTGGATTATTTAGAGCCATTTAAAGCTGCATTTAAACTGCATTTTGGAAGTTCAAACTCGCAGGCACCATAGAAGTCCACTATATGGAGATAATTCCTGCAATGTTTTCCTCAAAAAAACATTTCTTTACAGCTGAAGAAAGAAAGACATGAACATCTTGGATGACAATGGGGTGAGTATCTTATCTGTACATTTTTGTTTTGGAAGTTAACTAATTGTAATTGTGTCTGAAAACATTACATTCAGTTCAGACTTAACTATTATTTCTGTAATAAGTACCGTTTTGCTGAAGTGTACTTCTTTTTAACAAGGAATATGTTAGTAATGTGAACTTTTGTCAAAATGAAAAGAAAAATCTCTCTTTGTATCACAGAATGGGAACAAAATGAGCGTATTTTCATTTTTCCAGGTGATCTTTTCCTTTAATCTTACATTTGTGCTTCGCTCTGCACAGACATGCACTGATCACAGATCTTCGCATGTCTCTGTCCTTGCAAAAGTCTGGAAACTTCTGAAAAGGCAGATTAGAACAGAAACTTTCACTTCTTTGAACTTCATTGTCTTGTCTTCATCTTTATTAAAGCGCATGCAGTTCATTTAGTCAGTATAGCTTAACACATAAAATCACTTTTAATCAAGCCAAGTCATTATAGAGTTATTAAACTTTGAATGCACCCCCCAGTAAATTATAACTGCTTTCATTATCTTCTATATCAATTTGTGCCTTCTGCTAATATCTGTGAATAATTTTAATACCCCACAAAATGACCGTCCTGAGTGATATTCTCAAGTAATTAACTGTGACTTTTAACGGCCTCCGTAGTCTCATCAAACGTCTTAAGATTCCTCTCAGTAGTGTAATGCTCACACTGTGTGATTGCATTTACTTTACATTAATACAATTACAACACTAATGTTTTAATATCTTCACTTGCAAATCTTCAAGCTTTTATTTTGGCTGAAACGTTTCTGTGACAACAGGTTTACAAATGCTTTTCGTTACAAATCTAGTGAAAACCTGCAATCATCTGTCTACAAAATTATGCAAATTATGAAAATAAAGCATAATTGGCGCACTTTGCATTCACAAATACACATAAATTCACACAGCAGGTATCGGTACATCAATACTGCAGAGAATGAGCACTGAAACTGTTTCAAATATTTCAGTATCAATATCTACTGAAAAATCATGTTTTGACAACACTATATAGACATTAGTACATGATTATGGCATAAGTAAGGCATTGGAGATTACATTTCCAACAGAAATTACTATATGATGATCGTTACTGTAATATAAATTTGCCCATACCATGAGTATTACCTGTGCCTACCCTTACAAAAATTAACCATGGTTTTATTATAGTGTAGTAAGTGTAGTAACCATGTACAGTTTTTACTACAAATTCCATGGTTAAACCATGGTTAGTGTAGCAAAACCATGGTTAATTTCTGGTTGCCATTGTTTAACTATAGTAACCATGGTTTTTGGTTTTATTTGTAGTAAAACCGTGCTTAATTAAAAAAAAATGTCTGGATCTGCTCATGAGAGAGAAAGTATGCGTGTGTGTGTATGTGTGTGTGTACACACTGCGTGTTTCATCCTCTGTAATTTGGCACTTGATATATTCCCTATAAAAGGGCTCCTCATGAATTTTTCATTCAGGATGCAGTGTGGCATGCTGGGTGATGATGCTAGGCAGAATGCTAGCGTGGCACAGCAAAACAGCCTTTAAACACTAATTGCTGCGATTGATCAAAGCATTGATCCGTTATTGCTTATATTTTCTGAGTCCTTGAGGCTCAAGGCTCTTAATGTGGCCTTTCTCCAGCGTTTCTTCAGATCATAACATTTGCAAACTGAGCTCCCATGCAAGGCCCTCAATACATATTACTTCTAATTGGTGCTTGACACAGAGGTACACACACACACATGTGCACACAGTCCCATGCTACTCGCCCAAAAATAGAAAGAATAAGCGTCAGCACACTCACTGGCCTTGTGAAATATTTCATTTGCACGCACGGCTCACGTGCGAGCGTTTGGTAACTTGGAGGAGACGCACACAGACAGGAGGTCTGATCGATCAGCGTTACTACAGCAGACACTGGGCTGTGGAAGTGAGATTGGAGCTTTGCTCCAGTGATTAGATTGCTGTCGGACCACCTCATGTTCAGACTCACAGAGAAGTGACACGTGCACCTCTGGGCCACTGAGCTACACATGTGGGTGCCCACAACATATTCAGCACATTATTATTATATTCAGCAGATTACTTCATTACTACACTGCAGAGCCACTGACTTGAAACTGCCTTTAGAGGCACTTTACACACTTAAAAACATTATTGTGTCAAGTTTGTGCATTTCACATTTGTCTTTAATGTCATGTCTCCTTAATATACACATTTTTTGCCCAATTAATTTTGATATTTAAGTTTGTTAGGACACCTTTCAGGGTTTTATACTGCATTTAAATGTCTAAAATTTAATGTAAAATTATTGTCAGTGTTAAGTTAAGCTGCTATTAGGTATTTTCTGAAGGCTAAGCACTGAGTATTTGTTAAATAAGAATAAAATCTGTATTTTTAACAGTTGTCTGGTCCTGTTTTGTCCACTGCTCATTGAAAAAGACTTTAGCTCACAGCAAAGCCGCTGCAGTTCCTCCCAATTAAAACAATAAAAACGGTGAGTTTGAACAGGCTCTCATGAGATCCTGCTGTTCCTGGACAGAAAGATCAACATTTTAAGTGATAATCTCTAAGTGTTTATCTGCATTTAGTGTTTCCTAGAGCCAGCAGTGCTCTGTTTTCAAAATCATATGCATGAAGATCCAGTTCTGGCACAGCTGGAACAGATTTACTGATGAAATATTCATTGGAGTTTGGCAAATAAGATTTCACGGCAAAATTGCATTTAAAAATCGACTTTATTTTATTGTGAATAAATATTTCCATCTCTTATTTATATAAAATGCCTAGAATTGATTCTAGCATCATGTATAAATAAAAACAGAAATAAAACTTTATGGTTATTGTGTTTTTATGGGCTACAGCAATGCAGAGCTTTCAGGGGAAACAATAGGCCATTAACAAAAGAGTCAACAGCTTGCCATTCGATCCACACCTACAGAAAGAGGCCGTTCTCAAACGCCCTGACAATTCAGCATTCGATCTACACCTTTGCAGACACCTAAACCCCCATCACACGTTCCTTTGGCCAAGGCTCAGCTGAGCATTTTTCACACCTTGGAAATCAATTTCACCATGCGCTGCAATGAAAAACAATTCAAGACTTCATTGCCACAGTTGTGTTTTGCTTAGACTCCCCTGTGTATGTGAGGGAGGTTTGAAAGGCAGATACTCATAAAGCTGATGAAATTAGTCTGACAGAAGTGATGTAATGCTTTCAGCAGGTCAATATTTACTAGTACTGACTAAAATGTTTTCATCATTATTACCACATCTTTGTTAGAGTAATTCCAGCAATTTCTACTTTCAGTTTTGCAGATTTTAAAATTGACTATTCATTTGAAAATAAATAAATAACAATATGAGAGCACCATATACACACCCTTAGCAACATAAACAGTCAATAATATAGTGTAGAAACTGTTCCAATGTATTATGCATTTCAGCAAAATGAACTATTTATCATTTATGTAATGAATTATACGTGACCCCTGCTGACAATTTGTTACATCACCTTTAATTTTGAGGCCACACCGTTACTCCACCCGCCATATG
>JAHKKF010534914.1:10544-25932 GCA_019740295.1 Labeo calbasu
TGTGTGTGTGTGTGTGTGTGTGTGTGTGTAAGCTCACAGTTTATGAAGTGTGGAATATTACTGTATTTATTAGTTTTCTGTTTCAGGTACGGTTGTGTATGTCCATATGTCCATCACTTTATTCTGTAATGACGCTTGCAAACTCGCGCTGTGCTGAAAATCAGTCTATTTTAAACTAAAAGACAGAAAACAGACGTTTTCTTATGCTGAGAGATAAGCAGATGCATGTGTGTGAGAAAATATCATATATGGTGTTATATATATAAATGGCACAGTGGATGAGAATAGTCCTTATTTGCTGTTTTTATTTGAGCTCCATAAGATGTTACACTGGAACATTCTCTTGCCATTTACGGCCACTGTCAGGAATTATATTTTAACGGAAGGATAGCATTTAATGAATTTACTTAAAAAAAAAAACATAAAATCACTACATAATTTGTTTGGTTTTAATATTTGTATTGTGTGGTAACTGTTTTATAAAAGCAATAAGGTACTCGAGGCGTGCTGTAATGTGAATAAGTCATGGCTGAAGGGGTTGCAGTCACTCTGCTTTGCTTGTGCTTAATAAAGCCTTGCAGCTGTGCACAGCTTCTTGGAACTTATTGCTTATTAATCAGCAACATTGACAAAACATTGTTGACACATTGTTGTCGAATAGTCGTTTGAGCTCGTATAACTTAATGTAAGGGCCTGCAATAACACAGTGTGGCGTTCAAAAAAATACGAGACAGACCACACAGGTGCAGACTTCGACCCCAGAGGGTTAAAAGCCGAGGTGAACAACATGTTTTATTTATTAAAATATAAACTCAATATTTAACTCAGTGCAAAAGCTGACTAAACGTTAAATGACATTAAATAATCAATGATTAGTTCAGTAATAATTAGATTAATCAAGTATCAAGATAATGATTTGTTGCAGCTCTAATGTGCTTTATTTCAAGTCTTTTGAAGACATACAATAGCACACAGACGAAAGGTCATTATTCATAGGTGATCATCCAGTGACCGCCGCAACTCATTGGGCCCTATCATGCACTCAGCGCAATGCGGTGCCAGACACGACACAAGTGTTTATTGCTAGTTTCAGCCTAACGCAGCTATTATTTTCGTGACCTGCGCCACGTTGCTTAAATAGCAAATGCATTTGCACACATTGGAGTGCTCATGGGCGTGCTGGTCTGAAAACGAGGTGTGTTCAGGCGCATTGTTGTCGCATTGCTATTTTGAGGCAACTGAAATAGACTGTGCCATTGACCAACTGAAACCTGGTCTAAAGTCAATGGCGCAATATTTTTATTGTTATTTAAAGAGCGTGTTAGTAATATCCATTTATAGGTAGGTGCACAATGCACATACTCTCTGCTTATTACACACACAGGGACGTGCAGCAGCACACAAACATGCCAAATATTAAAAATGAAAGAATTACAATGTAAAAGATTATTATTGTGTACATAAATATAAAAATGCCAACATTATGCAAGCTGCTTTTTTGGTTTCACTTTCCCTTTCGAAAACGAGCACATTCAGGAAGGAGGGGAGAATTTTGAAAGGGGGTGCACAGTAACTCATTTGAGTGGGCTCAACCCCCCAACCGTTTTTCCCGTCCTTAAAATAGCAAAAGTGGATTTGGACACGCCCCAAGTGCACCTGCGCCATGCGCTTTAGACTAGAGATGTAACGGTATAAAAATTTCTCTATCACGATTATAGTGACCAAAAAATAAACCTCACATTTCAGCCTTTAAATAAAGAAAAGAGTTCAAAATGATAACTGATTAATAAATGATTAGATGATAGATAATTTATCTGAATTGTTTAAATGCGTAGAATCCACATAAGCCTGTTTTTCATCAACTGGTCAAAATTTAGGCTACAGCAAGGGCATGAAAATTCAGTCTGTTTTTTGCACTGCACACAAGCTGAATGTAAATGTAAGTCTCTGTAAATCCACTGTATGACACTAAATGGCGCTTATGGAAAAGCTGAATTACAGCTGTTTCTGTGAACTTCGAGGATAAAGCAGCATTGCAATCAAGAACACTACTTTAGATATTACATGGAGTGAAAATGAAAACAAAATGTCATCGAATCTTTTCTGAAGACAGTCAGAACCTTCAGAGGTACATTCATATAATTAATTCATCCATATATATTCCTTTTATTTGGATAATTCCCGATTTATGTTTCTGCCGGTGGGTGCCCCACTCCCAATTGTGAAGTAAAACGCACAGACTGCAAATACGTTAGTTAACAAATAATACACACGTTCTTTCTATGAGGGTTCCGCTTCACTAAATAAAGTGATTTGTTAAATACGCCTACCTGTTTACAATAAGCACTTACAAAGTTTGAGGGTGCATATGTAATATCTGAGGGAGTGCAGAGCCATGATCACTATATATATTTGGGAGAGCAAGCCCGCTGCAATCCGAGATTTTTGTGCTGGCACCCTCTTGCGTTACAATAATGCACTCTTTGCATTTGCTATTATAATAAGGCCAAAAACTGCTTCAAATGAAGGATGAAAATGAGAATTGAGTTGTAAAAGCTGCAGTCCATTTCTTATTGCTTAAAACGAACTGAGAATTCTCGTGTATTTCCGTGCGTGCTTGATCATTTCCGTGGGGATCGGCGCCTATGCCATTAGCACCCTTTTAAAACATCTAAGCTTTTCCGCCGTCTTTTCACACAAAACGAAACTACTGTGCGTGCTGTGTGCAAATGAGACTGTTACTTAACTGTGCTTTATGCTGGACAGTATTTATCATCACTTGTTCAAATCGTGGTAATCGAATACGGTTATAATGATAATTAAAATATGAAACGGTAATACTAACCGTGGGGAATTTTATCATGATTTATCGTCAGATCGGTAATCGTTACACTCCTACTTTAGATCATGCACTTAGATCATTAAAATAGGGCCCACTGAGTCCAGATCAGCCTGGTGTGTGAATCAATCATTTAGATCGGTTTATGAACTGGATCAGTCAATTCACTGAAAACAAGTGACTCAAAGAAGGATTTGTTCACAAACCCTGACTGCTAGTCTCAAGGAGAACTAGGGTGGATGGCAAAAAGGTTTTTTCTTTATCAATAACCGCTTAAAATTCAGTTTCTTGGACAAAGACTTGAAATAGTTCCATGGTGTGCTTTTATGATACTTTTATATGGTGTTTTGCATTTGAGCCTAAAAGCTTTAGTATTCATTCATTGTCAAAGCATGCAAAAGAGCTAGCAAAAAGCCTCCAAAGCTTTTTCTCTGGTCTTCCATGAGAGAAAGTCATTTGAGTTTAAAGCTGAAAAGAATTTCAAATGGTTCAAAAAAGTTACATTTTACAGTAAATTGTAATTTTGGCTCCACTTACAAATTAAAGCAAGTTTTTAATTTTACTTGGGCTGAAATTTTACTAAAATTATGTGTTCAACATAGAAATAACAGAGAACATCAAACTTTTTCTTTACCTATTGTTATTTTTAGTATTTTTGGACATACAACATTTAATCTGGCCATTTTAGTTAACTGAAATGCATAACAAAGGCATCCTTTGACTGTGAAAGACGTCTCATGTCTGCTTTGTGCCTTTGCCTGAGAGCATGAGTTTTGTTTCTGTCAGATCTTAAATGAGCCATTCACTGTGATTATTGAGTGACTGCATGATATTGCAGCCTGACAGACATTTCTATTTTTTTTTTACTTGTTTTGTTTCACAGAGCTGTCTCAGATGTGTCAGAATGCAGCATCCTTCTCCCTGTCTGTCTCTCTGCTTGCACATGCTCACACACTTGCACTAGAATGACTAGAAATTGTCAGCATTGAAATATAGGATGTGTTCATGCTGATATTCACACGTGCATATATTTCTGACGTTAAATAAATAAATAAATAGATAGACAGATAGATAGATAGACAGATATAATGCAGGATTATTATAGTTAACTAAAACTAAAACTAAAACCATACAACACATTTTAGTTACCTGAAAAATAAATATCATTATGCCACATTTATCATATTTTCTCCAGGTATGGTAAATCATTTTATCATTACGTTTGGGTAATTATAAAGCTCTGAAGTGTGCTTGATTAGGATTAGAATTAATATTTAGGAATAAGCGCTGAACTGGATTCAGGAGAGATTTAGACGGACGACTCTGGCTGCATGGTGTCTGTTGTAATTCGAAATAATCTTGTTACACTTCCTCATCTTCTATTCAGAAATATCACACACTCATTTTTCTCCCGCTCATCTTAGTAAATCGCTCGTATTAGACATTCAGCTTCAGCCAATCGAAACACCTCCTTTATACCAATCAGACAGAGCTCTGCCTCTGCAGATAACATGGAGGGTCATTACTTTAGATGGATTTTCTGCTGCGAACAGACGCGCGGCCCACCGCAACCCGATGCGGCACGTGCCAGCTAGAGAAATCTGCAGAGCGCTTGTCTGGAGCGAGACAAGCAGGTTTGGAAAGAAATTCAGCTGTGCATTGGTGCAAGGCCTGTCAGGCAAAGCTCGGTTGGCTTGGCGTGAGGCGATCGCGTACCCTCGGGTGAGATTCTCCATTAATGCATTTTCTGTGTCACTTCTGTTCTGTCGGAGGCAGAGATTGCGTTGAATGGGGAAAAAGGACATGTGTTATTCTGAGCCGGCATGCATTTCCTAACACACACATGCCTTGGGCGAACATTCTCCAAGCGTTTTTTCTGAAGGCTTATATTGCAGATTTAACTTTAATGAGAGCGTGGATGTGAAGTAACTCGAGATGTGGTCAATCTGGATGCCGAGTCTCATCGTTCTCGAAGTTATAGTCGAATATATTGAGATGTGTGTAATTGGAAGTTGTGATGCTGTATGTTTCGTGCCACAAACTCTTCTGTTCCCTCTTTTTGAACTTGCTGAAAGTGAGAACGCACGTAGCCCGTGGATCAATACTGAAGGTAACAGTCTAAATAACGTTTCTGGCACTCGACCGATCATTGCAGAGTATTATCGGTTGACCTTGGAAAACAGACATATGAGACTTCCTGAAACTGTGTTCTTTGATGTGTTTTCAGGACAAAATATCATGAAAATTGGTTTAGAAGTAGAGTGTAAGGTCAGTTTATTTCAGCTAAAAAAATGATTTTCGGAATTGTGGCCTTGCAGTCATGGTGCTCATGTGATCGATGGCAGTTTAAATCCAGCTCGCAACATCATATGATGCCATTCTTACCTCTCTGTCTCATAATTTCCTTCCCTCTCTCTAATATTCATTCATTCATTCATTTTCTTTCTTTCTTTCTTTTTCTTTGTCACTCCGATGCTCATCTAGTTAGATCTGCAGGCCTTTATCAGTGCAAACCTGGAAGTCATCTATGGGCCTTTCTGTAACTGACATAACAAAATGATTTCATTAAAACTCTATTTAACCCATCACCATAGAAACCACACACTCAGAGACGCAAAGGTAAGACTGTCATTTAATTTTACCGGAGTACATATGCCTTTGCGTGCACATTATGTTTCGTTTTAGCATTAAATGCTTTCCACTGACAGCTCAATTAATCTTATTAATTGAAGACACAGTTTCTCTCATCAAACAGTGTTGTGTCCTCCTGTCTGTTCTCAAGGTACGAATGTAAAGAGACCTGCCTTTAACTAGGGCATCCCTTCTACCTGCCGTACCCCTGCCGTCCCCAGATGATGGCTGAAAATAGTAATGAGGAGGACGCAGGAGAGGCCCGTGACCCGTCAGAGGAGTCATTTGCAAGTGTCTTCCAAAGCCAGCCACTGCAGTTTCATTGTTTAATGATTAGTTTCCCTTTTGCATGTCAAACTGAGGTGCCATCGCTGCATATTGATAAATATTTGATCATGCATTTGTAATATTTGGCTCGTATAATGAATAATGCACACTCACAGAACGTTTTTTGTATATCTTTATTGCTTTATACGATCTACAAAACAGTCTACAGAAGTATATATACAGTGTCCGGAGGGATCGGAGACCACCTTTGTGCTTGCATGTTTTCTTTTTGCCGCCGCTTTGAAGGAATCAATAATTTATTTTGGCAATTTGCATTTAAATTCAGCGGACCTTGTGATTCCAAGGCATGTGAGACAAAGGAGGCATAGCAAGCAAAAACTTTTCAAAGGAAGGTTGCTTTAACTTTTGGTATGGGAAATACATGCTCTTTTGAAAAAAAAAAAAAGAGAGAGAGCGAGAGAGAATATGAAGATCAATGAGAATGGAAACATCAAACATTGGTGTGCTAGATGGACGGGCAGTTAGAGCGTGGATGAAAGCAGAAGCGTGTGTGGAGGTGATCCAAACAATAAAATACCAGTAGCATATACTATCTCTTAAAGCATTCATTTAATGTTATACAGGTGTTAGGTCAAGGTGGTTCAAGAGAGCTGAAAGCCTTGCTGGTGTTTAGCACAACAGCTTTACTGTGAGTGTGACATTGTGCAAACATGAAGATCCTTGAAGAACCTTTGATCCACAATGAATGTTACTTAGTGCCACAAAATAATAGTTAAATGATTATCCATGATTATTTTGCTCAAAAATATAAGCACGATTATTGTCATGTTAATTTATTTTGGTCAGAATTATTGCACACTCACATAAGCACAAATCAAGAGAACACATATGTTGTCAAACAGTGCAGGCGACCATGGGGAAGAAAACAGACTGGCTGTATTACACTTTTATTTGAACAGAATATCTGATTGGAGATTGCTAAACTCCAGCTTGCATATTTGCTGATGTTTACTGCTTGAATCAATGCTTTTTCCATAATGCAGAAAGAGTGCCTGCACATGGTTGCTGGGTTGAGAAGATTAAGTAGTTTACACTGTCCAGAAAATGTACTGATTTAACCCTTAAATGCAATGTTTCGCCAATCGCTATTACATATTCGGGTCTTTAGCGACCTGGACCTATATATCCAGCACGGATGGATCTCTAACTGCCGCAATAGCAAAAATCTCTTGATATATTAATAACATTTACAGAAGAATAAAATAAAGCATATTTCGTTACTTTTTGAAACTAAGAAGGGTCCAATTTGAGCAGATGATTGTACCATCGCCAACACTGTCAGAGTGCACTTCAACAGTACATTCAGCATCTGGCTCATATTCGCGACCTCAAACATATTCGCAAATCTACCATTTTCAGTGACTTCAAAATCAATAGTTTGATTGCTGGCAGCTTATTCACCACATCCACCATCAAATGACTGTTACATTTATATTTTATGGCATACATGTACAATAATTGCATTGCAGTATAGCCATTCAAACCATTTAAGGTCTCTAGCGACCCTATACACTTTTTATAAAAAATAAAATAAATAAAATAAGAAATTCAGAAAACATTAAAACATTGTTATATTGTTTATAATAAATAGATTGAGAAATACTAAGAAAGGTGATGTCTAACTTTAAAAAAAGAATGAGGGATAGAGCAGTGAATGATGAGGTGTGCATTTAAGGGTCATTTAAGGACGTCACCGTTTTCACAAATTTGTGTCTTCATAGTTTACACAGAGACAATAATTGGCACTGGGACTCATTCACTAATAATTGCATAGATTATTTGTATTTATACACACATACTAACTCTCCACATTTTTTTTTTTTTCTTAAAGGGGTCACTGGATGCGCATTTTTATAATTCTTTAGGGTCTTAATGAAAATTCTATAACATACTTTGGTTACATTTTTTTGGTTAAAATAGTGTAAAACAACACCCTTCTTACCTTATCAAAAACAGCTCTTTTCACAGTGACCCATTTCAGTGACGAGCCGTTCTCTGAGAGAGTGTAAACTTTAGTCACATTTAGCCGCAAATCTTGCCAACTAGCACATTATTCGGAAAGGCAATTTGCTATAGATGAAGCTGGATTGCTGTAGGTGTGTGTGTGTGTGTCCCTTCAAAAACAAAAGTAATTCTTTGCATCTTTAGTGGTAAATGACGACTGCTATGTTCGTTATTAGATCCAACAACAATTCACCTCAATCGCTTAGGAGTTACTCTTGTCTACTCCTGCTCAGGCATCAAAACAATGGCGGACTGTTCACAGCTCACTCAGGGCAGGTCTGTGCTAAAACAGCTGTGTCAATCAATAGTTGTTGGAGGGGCCTGTGCAGAACTACGTCATTCTACCAGGAACATCAGAATACCCTGATCTGAGAAAGTGATTATTATTATCGGGGATTAAAAAAAAAAAAAAAAAAAAAAAAAAAACATTGGGTGGATTTTTATCATTGTAGGGTGGTTCAAACAACATGTAAAAGTGAATTTTGCATCCGATGCCCCCTTTAATCTCAGTATTTTAAAATAGCGGCCTTGTGCACAAGGTTAGTTATTTGCATAAAACACGCCCAGACTATATCCATATAAGGGCTTTCTGCACAACCCTTCCTTTGTAGCCTTTCATCACTCTCATCAAAGATACTCCATGCAACACCAAATAATGCTGCCTACAGACATGCTCTCACCAGATCTTTGAGAAATGCCAAGTGTGCATTTCTGTTTTAAACCAAGAAGGCGCCTAATAGATATCACACAAGCAACGGGCAAACTTTGCGCAAACATAAATGTCTTAACCTCAGTCAATTCACCACAAACATTTATTCTCTTAATATTTATCTTGTGGCCTGAGCATAGTGAAAAAAACGGAAGAAAGGAAGGAAGGAAGGAAGGAACATATTTTGTGTTTAACAGGTTGTTTTTGAAAGTCGGGGCTTGAAATAAAGCTAAATTTTCAGTGAAAACTGCAGTATTAGTAAGTTTAATTACTAATGGCCTATAATTCATTGTATATTAGACCTGTTTTAAAAGTTTTTTGTTTGTTTGTTTGTTTTAATGAGTAAACTAATAACATAATCTTTTATTATCCTCACAGCCCGTCAGTTATGCAGTGATGCGCTATGAAAGGAGCAAATTAACTGTAATATTAATTTAACAATAAAAGTAACTTTTACAGCAGAATCTGAACTGATTTTATAGTAGAGTTTCTATAATTTATTCTACTATTTCCCTGTTTATCACTCTGAAGCTGCTTTGACACACCCCGTATTGTTTAAAGCAGTATAGAAATAAAGCTGAATTGACATTCGTGCAACCTTTGTGTTCAACAAAAGGTTCTTTATAGTGGAAAAAAAGGTTGTTTAGAACCAAAAAGTGTTCTTATATGGCATTTTTGCGAAACCCCCCTATATTAAAGAGTGTTTTCTGCTCTGTCTGTGTATCTTTCTATCTTGCAATAGTCATGTCTGCTGTTATGGATAATGAGAGGTCATTCTAACCATTTCTACATAAACTGCATTGTTTATCGCATTACAGTAAAAATCACTCAGTCAAATGATAAGAACTTCAAAGTGCTGAACAGCCTCCCTCAGCAAAACAATATGCAATTGCTCAAATAGTCAAATCTTCACTGTTCAGGGAATGCATGAACTCATAGCATAATAGTAGTATAAGCTGAATAATTCGCTATAATGAATAAAAATGAATACACACTTAAGCATAACAGTTTAGTTTTCTCTACTTTGTTTTCCAAAGATCTTGAGTTTCCAAAGAAGCAAAAGCCATTTCTAAAGTGCAATATATGTACTGCTGGATCATGTATGAGTGAAATGGTTTTTCATTAGTTTTTTATTTTTATAATGATGTTCAGTGTCGTGTACATGGTGGTGAAGAGGGGTGAGTGGGGGGCTCGTGTCCTTGCAGTCCAGTCTATGTGCCCCTGGGTCCACCATTTCTACGGAGGGGGAAACCCGCACCACAAAATAGCACAAAAACTACATTTTGGAGGACAGGTGATCTTTAAAGGGATGGTTCTCCTGACCCTGCATAGACAGCAACGGTACTACCACTTTCAAGGCCCAGAAAGGTAGTAAGGACAGGTAAAGTAGTCCATGTGACGTCAGTGGTTCAACTGTAATGTTATGAAGCTACAAGAATACTTTTTGTGTGAAAAAAAAAAAAAAATCAGTTCTTCTCCTCCGTGTCACTGTCCTTCACCACTAACGAGAGTATCACAACACATACGCATGCTTTCCTCTGCTCGTAAACAAGGTGCAGTGCATGCATCTTTTACATCAGAACCTGGCTCCTGCATCAGCAGCATCACATACATGCTTCGTGGTACTCTCAATTATGGCGGAAGATGGTGACTTGAAGGAGAAGAATGGTTGAATAAAGTCATTACTTTTGTTTTCTTTGCACACATAAAGTATTCTCATAGCTTCGTAAAATCACGGTTGAGCCACCGATGTCACATGGACTGTTTTAACAATGTCCTTACTACCTTTCTGGGTCCTAAATGTGCTAGGACCCTTGCTGTCTATGCAGGCTCTGAAAGCTCTTGGATTTCCCCAAAAAATATCATAATTTGTGTTCTGAAGATGAATGAAGGTCTTACAGGTTTGGAATAACTGGAGTAATTAATGACAGAATTTTCATTTTTGGTTGAACTATTCCTTAAAGAACATTTCTGAGAAATAAGCAATTTCAAGGTCTCACGGTCACACAACATTATAAACTAGTGCCATTTAATCTGCTTCATCAGTAGCTTCACCTTGATGAATTTCACAAGACGGTCACATGCTTGTCTAGCTGAGATCTTTCCCGGTCTTTTGTGGCGTTGATTTGAGGATGGCTAGAGGTGAACCAGCAACGGAATAGAAGACATGTCTTTGTCCCAACCTGAAGACACAGAAAACAACATAAATTTTTTTTAAGGCCTTTAGGTTTGGTTTTTAGATAGGAGTTGAACATACCCTCCTGCTCATTTTAACTTGACTTGACTTCACTGGAAGATGTGGCAGTATGAATACATTACCACTCCAGTACTTTATTTTAGTTTATACTAAAATACTTTATTTTAGTTATATATTTTAGTATATATAGCTTCAGGATTAACAACACATTCATGACCAAGTCTTGATAATTACAGATCTGTGAATGAATTGAGGTGAAACCTCTACAATTAATGAAATGATGTCATATAGTTGAACTTTAACAACAACATATCAACGATGATTTTGTTATTCAGAGTCCCAAATTTCTAATTGTAAATCTGCAACTCCTGTACTAGGCCCTTGCGAAAAGATTAGGCTAGAAATGTTGGGAAATAAATCAAAATGATTGAGAGGTAACAGCTACTTACATAACCAAGCTTGATTCTGGGGTCAACCAAGTATGGGAATAGAGAGATGAGTCCCTTCAAATATACTTCCTTTAAACTTCGGGAAGGGGTTGTTCTACACACATAAACATATACCAATTACAACCCATAACATCATAAACATCAAAGTACTGTATGAACAACCTACTCATGTTCATTTGTCAAATGTGCTATCAAGAATTTCACGGCCATCTGACTTTTAGTGTGTGCATATTTACAGTATGACCTTCTCACCTCCAGAGCTGCTCTTTAGGATATCTTTGATCATCTGGAGGAAGGAATGATGTAATATTGAGCAGAGATGAGAAATTAACAATTGACAAGTGCATATAGTTCCAAATATCTTTAATATTTAAGTAATTCTATATAAATTTAATTCAGAGGCAAGATTGGTGATTCTTACTTGGCCTCAACTTGATTTTTTCTTTTTCAGAACGACTTCTAATCAACATTGATGGGTAATCAGACTCAGAATCAGTAGCTCCTAATGAGATTGGGCTTAAAGAATCTTCAACATAAACCATATCAATGGTCTGATTATCTGTTCATACTACTTTGATAGCACGCTATATAGATATTGAGAATTAATACAATAGACATATTAGCATATGCAAATCAGTGAATTGGTAAGCATTGCTGAGAGTAAACAAAACTTGATAAGCCTGTCAAACAATTTACCACTGAGATTTGCTGTGCCTGGGATGAAAATTTCTAGGACACCAAGGTCTGGTCATGTCAACAGGTAGTAAAATGCTTCCTCATCAACCTCTGTCTTTGAATCATTTCTTAGCAACTGAAGGAAGACAAACCATCGGCAAATTGATAACAAAGAAAGGAAGTAAAAAAGTTATTTTTATACCACATAAGATACAATCATACACTTGTAAAGTATGTAAATGTAAAGTTTATCTCTTATCACATTTCATGAACATTTGAAATGTAAAAGGTTTTGAACTTCACTCTGACAACGTTGTTAGTTTGCATCCTGAAGGAACCAAAAAGACAAAGTTAAACATGTTAAAGGTAATAACACTCATAGTCACAGTTTAGCAGACAAACAATAGGCGCGTTTCCATTACCGATTTGCGCAAAAAATTGGCGATATTTTTATAAATGTTGATAAAAAAGTATTGCGAAATAACAACATTTCCATTAACCGATGTTATGCGACTAAACCTAATTCGTAAGTCATGGCAACTGATTTTGGTGGGATTTGGACGGATTTTGGCTGTATTTAATCGTATGCGTGTATCTTCACAGAAATGTGTGTGGCGCTGCTGGTATAAACATAACAGCAGCTCTGGTGACCGTGTCGGAGCCGTTACGCGCCGCAGATGCGTGCAGCGTACGCAGTCTAAGCATTAATATCAGGGAAAGCCCCTTATACTTGAGATCGCCTACGTATGAAGTGTTTCTTGGAGTTTATAGTACATTGAAGAATGATCCAATCATTTTTTACATGTGCCATGTGACCTGTAAATGTAAATTTCCATTGCAGTTTTGTGAAATATTCCTTTTTCAAATTGCCTGAAAAACCACCTCATGCGAGCGTAAAAACTTTTTTGCGATATATGGGAGTTTTTGCGAAATTGATGCGTTTCCATTAGGCATATATTCAATTCGCAATTTAAAATTTAAAATTTAAAATTTAACTTTTGTAATGTTCATAATATATATGTTAGCTATTTGCTTTCAACATAACTAACTTAGTTCTCAAGCTAACATGAGAAAGCTCAAAACAGGCGAAAATGAATACAATAAAAACTAAGACTTTGAAACTTTTCTTACTTTATTATTTGGGAGAAGCATACCTTCTCTTCTAGCAGCGGTCGATGGCAGTTTGGGGAGGAGTCACAGTTACTCTGTAATTTTGCTCCCACTTTACTGACACATTTTACTCTGTACACTGTTCGGGCATTTTTCCCTGTGTACTTGAACAACTTCAGTTGAAAATACAAGAAAACAGAATCTAATTTCTTCAGGATCCTTCTTCAGGTTTTTTTTTTTTTTCAGAAGTTTCTCTTATATTGATCAACATTTTTACTGTTGTGTGAAAAAAAAAAAAAAAGGCAGGGAAATAACGGTAGAGAAACATTCAGCCTAAACACAGCATGACAGACAATAATTTTCAGTGAAATTGCTCAGTTTCCCTTGAAAAAAAAAAATGCTTGATATGAAATGATATCTGCAACAATGAATATCTGAGTATTTGTCTGCTCCTGAGGGCATGTATAGTATTAAATCCTGTAGCTCAGTAAAACTGCATCAAAATAAAGCAGTAGTTGTGTTGAGGAATGATATCCAAACCCTCCTGCCAGTTTGCTGTGGCAAAATCCACAGATCAAAAGCCTTTTAATACCTGCATGCTTCGTTTGCAGTTTCTGACTGTGAATAAGAGAAAGTAAAAAAAAAAAGAAAGTGAGGAGAAACTATCTTTGGTCAAAAGCTACAGCAGGTAGATTTGCATCTCTTCCGTCCTCTGGCATAGAAGTGAATTTGACCAGATTTGATGATGAACATATTAAATTAAATACACATTAAAAATAACAATAGTCAGAGCATTGGCATACAAAAGAAAAAATAAATAAATAAAAAAAATACAAAATATATTAATGAGAATCTGCATCTGACACAATAGCTGTGCTCCAAACCCTAGTGAGCGATTTGGGATGCTCTACACAGACAGCGACTCTGCCGCACAGAGTTTGGCATTAGCATGTTGCTAAGCTCTAATACGTCTATATTTTAATTGCTACTTTTGGTATTCAATGAAGCACATTTATAATAAACATTTATCTCGCATCTTTTACCATCTCGAATTGACTGATTGATTTATCGACTGAGCTTCTGGGACTCCCTTGTGAAAAATAAGTACACTTTAGCATATTTTTTAAAAAAGAATACTTATTATTGAAATGATATACTTTAATAAATATAAATAATACAGGTGTTAACTTTATTTATTTATTTATTTATTCTGACAGTTAGGGTAAACGTACCTATTAAGATCACCTAACTCTACATTGAGACATCAAGTGCACAAGATATTGGTTTCAGTACAAAAAGTTATGTTAAAATAAAATATTAATCTCTCACACAAAAAAATATTTAATTTTATTTTAAATGACAAAAGCATTTCATTTAAGATGTACATCACTAATTGCAAAAAATCTGGCTGGGCTTAGTGGATACATGTTTGTAGCCTTTAAGCACACCCCTGTTCCCATTAAGCTCACATCATGTTTTATTATCAGTTCTTGTTTATTTTAAACAACCCTTTTTAAGAATAATTGAAAAATACAAATACAAAGTCAATCACAAAAAAACAGAACACTAAAATCACGCAACAAGGCATTCAATTTCATCAGTTATATGTTCATAGTGAAGTGTCATTTTAAGAACATTGCAACATCTAAACTAGTCCACGATAAGCTAAGTAACATGTATTTAATAATGTATGATTTACACACAAGCCCAACATGATTTACAGTTTGGAGAAGTTTATGCTAGTTGCCAAAGGTCAGAGCCCGTCTGCAGATTTGAGTCCAGTGATTCCATAAAAAATCACATAGGTTATAATGGTCACAGACTCTGATTTTTTAGTTTCAAACTTTGATTCGGAGGAGATCAAACATGTTTAATATTTTCAACATGTTTTAATATTGTCTCCTAGTAACAATGCACATGTCTCTGTGTGAATTTGTTGTGATCGGAATTAATTTGAATTCTGCTAGTGTGTGATCTCACATCCTCATTTTTTTTTTTTTTTCTGTAATCCATTCTGAAGCAAAAGTCTCATCACTGCTCTATGAGGTCTTACTTAATCAGCATATTTATTAAACTTAATGAAGGGCAATATTTTTCTAACCTTACTAAATGTACGTGTCATCATTTACGTCAAATTCTTAAATTTTATCAATGCATTCAGTTAGAATAATCTGAATCAGAAATAGACTCTGTAAGGTTGTTACCATTCAAATGAAATCAGTATCAAAAACTCCATCTTTCCACTGCAAAGGAAACACTGGAGCTGCATATATATGAAGAGTTTAGATGCAAAACCAGCTAAAAGCCATCTCAGTCAAAAATGAGATAATGATACTGAGTGAATGCTCTCGACACATATGTCCATCAAATACTTTTTCTTCAAACTCGCCAAAATACCAGCCTCAGCCCAATCAGAAGTACCAGTA
>JAHKKF010534915.1:5616-20170 GCA_019740295.1 Labeo calbasu
CTGAGCTGTTTCAAATGAAAGAAACTTGCACTGGCTAAACTTAAAATATATTAGTGCCTTTGTTTTGTCTCAAGATGCACACCAGTAATGTTTTTTTCTAAGGCATGTTGATAAAAATTACCTAATTGTCCTAACTGAATCCTAGTTGAATCTTGGTTTAGGCCCTGCCCTGTATATGAAACCGGGCCTGAAAGAAGTACAATTTTTTTTTTTTTACTTTCTATTAATCAGAGAATCCTGAAAAAAATAGCACACAATGACAATAACAAGATATATTTTTTAGTAGCAAATCAGCATATTAAAATGATTTCTGAAGGCTCATGTGAAACTGAAGATTGGAGTAATGACTGCTGAAAATTCAGCTTTGCATCACAGGAATAAATTATATTTAAAAATATATTCAAATAGAAAACAGTTGTATTCTTAACCATTCTACTCTTTTTTATTAAATAAATAAATATGAATATAAATATAAATATAAATAATACAAATAATATAAATTTAATATAAATAATACAAAATAAAATAAAATAAATAAGTTAAATAAAAAAAGCCACAAAAGGCGTATCAGTTGCACAATTTTGAAATAATTTGCATCATCCACAAATTTTGTACCTACTTATGCATGTACACACACAATCACTGTACAAGTACAACGTTATCCATTTACGCATTTTCTAATTTTGCTTGGCTTGTGTATATGCACACACACAAACGCATGCACCCCTGCACCAAATGTCTTGTTTCATCTCTAGGGCTGGTGTACGATTAACTATTCTCCTGTCTGTTGTTGGTCTTCTCTATATGCACAGTCAGGCAGCAGTCATTAATGTCACCATTAGTCTCTGTAAACCAAGCACAACCCTGCAGCATGGGCCCCTTGAGCGAGCTCTGTGATGGGGCTCATCTCACCCAAAAGGCCCAGGTTACTATTGCAAGGCCATCTGTCTGGCACATCTACAGATTGCACTTTAAACAAGCTGCCTTGAAGGAACACAAACACACATTAACAAACAAATCATGAAGGCACAAACCCTGTACCTGTATTAGAGTTGAGCTCATCTGAATCGAATTCTGAGCCGTTGTGGGTCTTGTGGAGATTCATCATCATCTTCATCTTCTGTATCTTCAAAGCTTCAGCCATGGCGGCTGTTGTTAAACCTGCAATACATATAATAATTGAGCAACAGAATATTAATCAGAATATCAGACTTTTAAATGATATTTCAAAATATTACAGTTTTTACTGTATTTTTCAACAAATAAATGCAGCTTTGATGAGTAAGAGTTTTTACTTTTTGGTTTTGAATGTCTTAATATACTGGTTTCAGGCTGCTAAGAGATGTGCTATTTATGAAGCACATTAGCCTAAAAGTTACAGCAATAAATTCCTTAGTTGACAGTACATGGATGTTGTCATCAGCAGTAGAGTTTAGTCAAAGCAACTGGAGGGTCACAGTGAGATAAGGGACCTGAATTAGCTCTCTCTTAGCTGGACTGCATTATTTATATAAGCATATCGTGGAAGCGATCCAAGAAATAGCCATCTGCCAATCAATCACTTTAAACTCCTCCCACCAGCAACACAATTAGCCAGGCAAAGAGCTCTGGCCTTGGTTTCCCCTAGATACCATCAAAAAAAAGGTATCGATTAGCGACAGACGGTCAATTCTCTGAACTAGTGATTGATGTTAAAATTGCTCCCTCTCTCATTATAGTTCAGATTTTTCAATACACAACGCTGTAACTCTAAAGATGTCCATTGTGTGTGTGATGGTGTGTGTCTGCATATGTGATTGGGTGAGCGTGTGCATTGCATTTGACAAGGTCACGGTTTTCCCTCACACTGTGACAAAGGAGAAGAAAAGTGCAGGTGAGGCTGACTGCTGATAAGGAGAAAACAATGGAGCATTAACACTCGCACACACAAAGACACAAGTAAAGAGCAACATATTCCCTCGGGAGAGCATTGGCTGCTTGGCTAATCATGACTTTAACATCTCTATGTAAATGCTGACTGTCTAAATCTAGTATACAGCTGTTGCATGAGCTTCGCTGTGGACTCATGGGAAAAACAATCTTTAGAGACTTGAGGTGAGTTACATAAGCTGTTTGACAAGAAGGAAAGCGATCGTTCGTGGGAAGTGAGATTGTCCTGAGGGGGGAACTCTACTCTAGCTCTTACGGTATACCAGAAACAAAGTCTTGGACACACATAATGTGAGAATAGTTAGGACTGTACACATATGTTGGACACAAAACATGCTTTTTAAAAACTGAGCTGTTGATGCAGCTCACTAATATAGGAGTAGTTCATCCAAAAAAAAAACGTAATCACTCTAATATTGTCAGAAACTCACAGTTATGAACTAACAACACCGTAACTTAAATTTCCATCTTTTCCTTACAGAAAGCTGTCAAATGGTTTTGGAGGACTTAAAGTTACACACGCTACCTAATGGTACTATATGTCATTTTTTTAGGGCAGTGGCTATTTGCTCCTAGTGCAAATAGCAAAAGATGCTATTTACACTAAGTGTAAATAGGAATTAGATGCTATTTACACTAAGTGAAAATAGCGAAAGATGCTATTTACACTATGTCTAAATAGGAATTAGATGCTATTTACACTAAGTGAAAATAGGATATTTTCTTAGCGATAGATGCTATTTACACTAAGTGCAAATATCGAAAGATGCTATTTACTCTTAGTGTAAATAGAAATTAGATGCTATTTACACTAAGTAAAAATAGCATATTTCTTAGATGGTATTTACATTAAGTGAAAATAGGAATTAGTTCCTTTTTACAAGTCTAAATAGGAATTAGATGCTATTTACACTAAGTGAAAATAACATATTTTTTAGCAATAGATGGTATTTACACTAAGTGTAAATAGGAATTAGATGCTATTTACACTAAATGCAAATAGTGATAGATTCTATTTACACTATAGCCTAAAAAATCGTTTTTCGCAATTAGTAGTAGTTGCTATTTAGTGAAAATAGTGGCACATATTTACACCTCTATAGTACATTATAATGGTATAATAACTTAAGTGTAAATTATCATTTTTATTCAAATTCTTGGTAACACTTTACAATAAGATATTATTTGATTATAATTATTATAATTATAACATTATAATTAATATATGAACTAACATGAACAAACAATGAACAATACATTACACTGTTTATTAATTTTTGTTAATGTTAGCTAATCAAAATACAGTCGTTCATTGTTTGCTCATGTTAGTTTACAGTGCATTGACTAATGTTAACAAACACAACTTGTTGAATAATGCATTAGTAAATGCTGCAATTAACATAAACTTGGATTAATAAATGCTGTAGAAGTATTGTTCTAATGAACCTTATTGTAAAGTATCACCAAATCATTACATGGATGCCACTTTCTTGGGACAATAAAGCCCTCCCTACACCTACCCATAAAAAAAATATATATATTATTTTTTTTCCCGAAGGTTTCCTTGATTTTTATTGAAAATAAATGGCAAGCTCTGTCACGAAATTCTAGATGGTGCAAGCTAATGGATCATTTAGGCATTAAATTACTTGCCACAAGCTGATTTGTTCATGTTGCATATGCAGCCAGTTACTGCTTACTGCTTTACATTTAAATGGCTAGTTAGCATTCACTAGAGCAGTTTCCTCTGAAACCCTCCACCTTCCCCAGCTCCACCTGTATAGATTTGCTGTGGGTTATTATATATGCTAATCTATACCATATATGTGTTTTGTCTTGTTGTTTACCCCTCCCAACAGCGGTGGGTGGATTTTATGTAAATAACCTCTGCTAACAAGGTGGGCTTTTTGCATTTAGTGTAAATAGACACTCAGTTTTTTTGAACTTTTGAGCACTCTGTTTTTTGTAATATTGCAAATCACTGGCTAATTTTGTTATGTAAAAGAGCAGCTTGGACATTCTGCTATATTTCCTTTTTCATTCCACATTTAAGTTTGGAACGAAGAATTATAATTTTTGGTGAAATATTTTAGGTACAGAGAAATGCTCAGACATATACACATACAGTCAAACCAAAAATTATTCAGATAAAAATGGGCAGGACACTATAGTTCATTTATGTAAGCGAGGACAGCAAAATATAGTAAAATGTGACATATTATACCCAAAAATTCTTCATACAGTGGACTACCAGTAAAATTAATACAAATTTGGGGCCAAATTTTCTCACACTTTGTCTGAATTTTTGGTTGACTGTAATCCATTACATACCTTTCTATCAAAGTTATCTGACCATATCAAGATGAATTAGTTTTGACACAGTTTAACACAGTTCTTGTCATATTTTATTATCATCTTTTAAACTATAGCGAATAAACTGTGATAATCTGAGAAATGTTGAAGGTAACTTTTGGTTTGACTGTACATCTATGACAGGGATGCATTAAATTGGTTAAAAGTCTATAATGATCCTTTATATCTCAAATTAATTCTGTTTCACTGTTCTGCTTTCATCACTGATAATAATAATAAATGTTTCTTGAGCAGCAAATCAGCATATTGGGATGATTTCTGAGGGATCGTGACACCGGAGTAATGATGTTGGAAATTCAGCTTTGCATCACAGGAATAAATTACATTTTGAAAGATTTAAAACAATTATTTTAAATTGTATTAATACTTCACAATACATCTTTTTATCAAAAACTGCACCCATAATGAGCATAAAAGACTTCTAAAAAAACATAAAATAATAATGATAACAAATCTTGCCAACTCCAAACTATTGAATGGCAGCTTATATATGAGAGTCTTATTCTTTAAGACAGCTTGGAGCTTCTGTGTGTTTGTATACACACTTTATAACCTATTATATGGAATTTAAATACTGTATCTCCTCTCCTCTCTTCTCCTCTCCTCTTAGTCTTTTGGCACCACCCCCTGCTGTCTGTTATTGCCCTAAGTGACAAGCAATCCAGAGAATTCCAAAACATGCCAACAAGGCTAGTTAGCTGCACTTGTATATTTAATAATATGAGAAATAAAAGATTTAAAAGAAAGTCAAATTTTACCTTATCTTTAAAAACTGTAAGAAAGAATACCTATACCATTGTCACATACCTCATATCCCATTATCTTGAAACAATTACTAATGTGTAATAACAGTACAGAACTACAAAATTAAAATTCCAGATAGTACATCTCAAAAAACTGTCACGTCTCTATTGTGTTTTCTGGCCTGTTGTGTGTTGCTGTTAGAATATAATCACTGATTGACTCAAATGGTGCCACCATGCTTTATTTTTTTACCCAACTGTCATAGCCTCAAACAATGACTGAGCACTTGGCAAATCAAAGCAAACTGCCCTACTCTCATTCCTAACAAGTCCTGACATCTGGCACTTGACGATGCCAGGACTCTAAGTGACATCTCCACGGTAACTGCTCAAACACGACAGAATATCACTGCACAGTCTAGCGCATCCTCCATGGTGACCCCATAACTTTGTGTGTGTAAGAGAGAGAGAGGAAATACTTTTTGCAATGCCATTACTGTACACACATACACATGTGCTGTGAGGCATAAAGTATATAGCAAAATCTTTTCGACCAGGTGTATAAAAAGTTTATTTAAAAAGTGGGTTAGAGTCTTAAAAATGTTGATCTTTTTGACGTCATAATTACGGAAGTGATTGTTTTTTGACCACAGTGAAATAGGAGTCATTATTTTTATTGTTTACACATAAAAGCCTCATCAAGCTAAACAATTCACTCTGTTATAGGAAAAAAAACACAATTTTTTTTTTGCTCAAGAATAGTGCAAATAATGTAATCTGTTGTTTCTGTTAAATAAAACTAAAACCGGCACTATTAAAAGCATTTTAGTTAATTGAAGTTAACTGAAATTGAGACAATAAACTTTAGATAAAGGTTAGAAATGTTGGCTACTGAGACAAAATAAGTTGAAATTGAAGTACTAAAATGACCAAAACTAAAATGGAAATAAAAACTACAGCTAGATTAAAAAAAAATAATAAAAAATTACAAAAGCACACAACAAACGTATTGAAATTTAAAATAAAAACTAAAAAATATATATATAAAAATAAAACAGCAATACTCTAATAGTATATAAATACTACAGGAATAATTTTAATAAAGAATTAATACATTTATCTCTGACCTTTCCAAGAAAGTAAATAAATTAAAATTATTTTAATAATAAAATAATAAATAATATGTAACAGTGGAATATATATATATATTATTATATATGTTATTATATTGTTATTATTACCAACCACAAGCTTTTAAATGGTAGTGTATAATATTTTTTAAATCATGTTGTTTAAAAAGTGTTTAAAAATTGAAATATGTATTTTATTTTATTATTATTATTATTATTATTATTATTTATTTATTTCTTACTTTTTTAATTACTATAATTTTTTTATGAAGTGTTATTAAAATACTGTTTTTCATTAGTACTTTTTTTTTATTTTTATATATATATAGTTTATTTGTAAAACCAGATAACTGATCATTTTCAAAAATCTTGTTTTTTATTGTTATCATTTATGTTATTGTTAGTTATACTTAATATAAAAATCAACTGCATCTTTTTTAAAATAATTATTATTTATTTTTAAGGTTTTATCTGTGTTGTGTGTGTGTGTCTCAAATGCAATTTGTTTTGTTATTAGGGTCAGATTAAACACGGTAAGACTAACTTAACTTATTGTGACTGCTGATATTGTAACTATTGGTTCTTATTAACTAATTGTAACTATTGGTATAACCACATACAGGACAGGGGGTTACAGTTTAAGAATAGGCCATGAAAACTATGTCTATGATGGTTAAAGCTCAGGTACTTTGGGTCTGTGGTGGGAAAATATGATTTCTTGAAAGTCAAGTAGTTTGTTTTTCCACATGATAAAACAAGTTAAGTAAAAAAAAAAAAGTTAATTGTATTTTCCAGACATTACCTGGCAAAAAAGGCACTGTTTCCTCAGAATTAGCCATAATTGTCTAAAAGTGGGAAGGACATGTCCCCTTCCAGGTATAATGATTGCTACGCCCCTGATTCTGTTGAAAATAAGACATTTCTTGGGGCAGACTTCAGCACATTTTCAGCATCCACCCTTCTCAATGTGATACAGTAGAGTTGAGAAGCAAGGACGGGGGATGTGAGGCTTCTGGCCAGTGAGAGGAAGAGGGAAATAGAGAGGGATGAACAGATGGATGAGTGATCCCGCTGGGGTGTGTCATTCATCACTGTCACCCGTAAAAGAAGGTGCATGAAAGATGACCGAACAGAGCGGCAGAAAGGGAGAGAGAATGAAAGATGAGCAGAAGGACAGCAGAGGATGGAGTGATTTAAACATATACTTTTCATATGTGTTGAAGGGGGCTGCGAGTAAGTAAATTGAGGCTCATCTAAATTTACAGCGCAACGAACGTGGTGAAAAACGAGACGGGTGTGTGTACGGTTGCGTTTACCTGTGGGTGACAGCAGGGCTGGAGACAGAAGGCTGTTTGCTCTGTGGTGGAGGATTCTGGGGCTTTCTTGGACACCGGCCCCATAGGAACGCTTCGGCGGGCGGCCTGGACGAGAGCTGTGAAGGGTGTAAATACACATTAGTATTGTGTCCATCATTAAGGACAACAGAGACAGACAATGGGGAGGACTTCTCTGAGAATAACTGTAGAAAAATTAACACAAATGTAAATAAATACTAATAAAAAAGTATTTTAATAACACTTTATAAAAATAAATTTATTAAGCAAAAAAGAAAAAAAGACAATTTTTTTTTTTTTTTTAAATAAATTAAAATTTTAAAGTACCTGTTTTTTTGGTTTTTTTTTTTTTAAAACGTAATTTAAAAAATAATATTATACACTACCATTTAAAAGGTTGTGGTTGGTAATATTTTTTTCAAGTCTCTTATGTTCACTGAGGCTGCTTTATATAATCAAAAATGCAGTACAATAATAGCAATAATATTGTATAGTAA
Source organism: Labeo calbasu (assembly GCA_019740295.1). NCBI lineage: Eukaryota > Metazoa > Chordata > Actinopteri > Cypriniformes > Cyprinidae > Labeo > Labeo calbasu. The sequence continues at coordinate 13,623 of JAHKKF010534915.1, forward strand.
TAATAATATTGTGTATGTTATTACAATTGAAATAACTGTTTCTATTGTAATATGTTTTAAAATAATAAATGTAATATGTGTAATATGTATTGTTTTATTTTTTTATTTTTCCAACATTAATTATATATATATTGTTGTGTTGTTTTTGTTTTTTAAAAAGATAAATAAATATATATATATAAATATATATATAAACACTATATATGTATTTACTGTCATTTTTTAAACAAATTAATGCATCCTTGCTAAATTATAGTATTTATTTGTAAAAAAAAAAAATAAAATAAAAAAATCCTACTGACCTCAAACTGTTTCTGTAAACTTTAAAGGCTTTTTGCTCTTGCTTTTGTTGGGTTTTTTTTTTCAATAGCTCTTCCCTTGCTCTTACATTGCACTGTCTGTCACCTGTCAATCTTGGGATATGAACCAACATCTATAACACAACCAACTGATCAAATAAAGAAAACAAACCCCTCTAAATTTAGTTGAAATAGCCGAAACAGAGTATACAGACTGTCCAGTCAGTAAGGGTGATGGGAAGTAACAGGAGGTGAAAGAGAAAGGACAGCCGGTAGCTTTTCTTGCCTGTCTTGCTTTTGTTTATAACTTCTAAGGTTCATCACAGGGGTAGAGACACAATCTCTGAGCAGTCAAAGGTTAAAAGACACTGAGGGGCTTTTGCAAGAATGTGGAAGAAAAAAGAGAAGGACCTTTAAACAGAGGCCCGTGACTGACAGAGAAACAGACTGAGTTTAACATCCTCCATTGATTTATGTGGCAATGGTAGACGACGACAAGAATGTGATCTGTCCTCTGATACAGCAACAATCATGAACCCATATGTGAATAACTTATGAAGTAAATAACATTGACATACAGTGAGCTAGAGTAAACCAGTGGCATTTTTCTTTATTGTAATGTCTATTTACACTAAGTGCAATGTTGGCAAAGGCTATTTACACTATCTCCACCCACCAACGTATGGTTGAGCTAGCCAACATTACAAAATGTGCCTGTTAAACAACAGCTCCATTGGCATAGGTGGTAAATTACTAGCAATGACTTTCCGATTGACCCGAGTTCGAATCCGCCTTGTGCCAAACTCGTTCTTCTCCCCTTTCACATCACGTATCAGTTTGGATAGGCAATTATGTTCATTAAAATGAAGGAAATTATCCAAAAGTGTTATCGGTTAGGGCAGGTGTAGGGTGGCATCCATTTAATAATTTTAATAAAAATGATCATTTACACTCAATACGTTATTATTGCATACTGTTTAAATGTACTATAATACTCAGGTGCAAATATCTGTCGCTTTTACTAAGTAGTATACATAGCATCTAACTAATATTACTGCAAAGATACTGCTATTTTTACATAGTGTAAATAAAGACTACGACTATTTGCACTTAGTGTAAATAGTATGTCGCTAAGAAAAAGTGGGGATACACTTAAAAATAAAGGTGCTTCACAATGCCATAGAAGAACCTTTTTTGTTTAAATGGTTCCATAAAGAACCTTTAACATCTGTTTCACAAAAAGTTCTTTGTAGCAAAATTATTTATTATTATAATTTTTTAATTATGTGAATTGGTGGCAAATTATTTCGAATTCGGCAAAGTTTGCTAATGAGTAGCTAATGAGATTTGCACAAATTTAGTCAAGTTTTTTTTAATTTGCTTTAAAAAAAAAAAAAGGTTGATAACTAATTGATTGGCTGAATTTTTTTATTTAAGTACATAAACAGAATTTTACACCTAATTTAAAATAGTGCTAAACTTTATTACGAAATGAACAACAATGGAAAATGTTTTAGAATTATTAAATAAAAGAAACGAAAAGAAATATAAAAAGTACAGACATGCTCAAACTGAACTAGAAATGAACACTCCAAATAACATTAATAAAACTAAAAAAAAAAAAAGAATGTTCCAACAGATATTTAACATTTTCATTTTCATTTAAATATTGCACTTAACTATTTCAGTTGATTTTTGATGATAACCAAAAATTCCAAAAAGAACTATCAGCAATTAATCCTACTTGATCTCATGACAAAAACATACCTGTGGGAACTTTTTCGCAAGATGTAAGAAATACACACCAATAATAACATATCACTGCAGTTTCCAACAGAAATGAACACTAGAGGCGGTTACTCATGCTAAAAAAAAGCTGAAACGGCATGCTTCCGATTGCATTTTTACGTCACATTTGGTTTTGTTAATACTATCGGGTAGTTTCGGGTGTAGTGCAGATGGTACGTTATTTTAAATCGTCACAGAGCATTAGAGTTATAGCCATAGATATGCATTTATAGTTAGTGCGATGACATATAGCACAACTATGCTCGCGGTGACCCGAGTTCGATTCCGGTCTCGAGGTCCTTTGCCGATCCTGCTCCCCTCTCTCTGTCTAGCACTTTCCTGTCATCTCTCTACTCTCCTGTCCATTAAAACCACAAAAGCCCCCCCACCAAGAAAATAACCGATCATTACACTACATAAGACCCTTATTCCTCAGCTGGGATCGTTTACAACCGCATTTGGGATCGTTTGAAGCCGCATTTAAACTGCATTTTGGAATTTCAAACTCGGGGCACCATAGAAGTCCATTATATGGAGAAAAATCCTCAAAAAAACATAATTTCTTTATGACTGAAGAAATTAAGTCATGAACATCTCGGATGACAATGATCTCAATGATGTCATGATCTTATGACATCTCAGTGTCATAAGATCAGGTTGAATTAATCGCAGTTATTCTGCAAAATCAATATTTTTGCTATATGTATATGTATTGTCATTATTGTATGCACAGCAAGACCAAAGACTAATCTTCAGCTAAGACTAGACAATAAAGTTGAACTAAACTAAACTAAATTATCCATTAAGTCTGTGAATGCTGAAAAGGCATTGAAATGAAATAGTGCAGTCTAACATCCTTGTGGTTCTGATGTCACAACCACAAACCTTGTGAATGAACTGTTTAAACTAGATTTTTACATTTTCTGAAGGAAATATGAAAATATGCCTGCGTGAAACTCATTGTGACGATTTTAGGGTATTGTGGAAGATTGCAGGGTGTTGCTAAGGAGTAGATTTTAGTATGTTGCCAAGCAGTTGCCAAGGGATTCCGAGCGATTGTTAGGGTGTGTTTTTAGGCAGTTTATTAGTCAAAAGAGCACACATTCAAGACTATGTATGATTTGGGTCTCTGCTTCAAATGTAAGTCTATGGAATCTTTTATTCTTTTTATTGCTAGTCCAACAAGTCAGATCCCTTTGAAAAGTAATAGCTCAGGTTCTCCTCAACAATTCTGCAGTTATTCATGTCTGTTTGATAAACGGTGCAGGGCGAGTTACGCAGTAAAATGTAATACTCTTGTATTTTAAAAGAGCAAGGAAAATCCTGTTTTCTCTAATACGGCCCCTTTGAAATCTCTGAGCATTAACACAGGCTCAGCAGCAGTTTAGATTTTAAACAGCGTAAATTTAATAAGGCAATGCGATTTTGAAACAATAAGGATCGTGTATGCTTTTTGCACGCTTAATTAGTTTGATGCCTAAAAGAGCCACGAGCATATGCGGATGAATCCCAGCAGAGAGAAAGAAAGAGAGAGAAAGGGGGAAAAAAGCATTTCCACGGCAGTTCAGCTGCTCGTATCTCTCTTTTCATCCCGGTGTGTAATGTTTATACATCCACTAACCCGCTGTGTCAGCCTAACAGGAATGTGTGCAGTGTGTGTGGGACGGTGTGTTGATGTACGGGGGTGTGAATGGTTTCCCCTTTCTTAAAAGCACAGACAAAAGGAAGAACGCTGTTTACAAAGCTTACAGTAATACAGCTCTCGGAGACGCTCATTCATTGATCTCTTGATACCACTTCTCTCTCCCTCTCTTTCCCTCGCTCTGTCTTTCTGTGCACACGCACAGAAACACAAAAAAGCTAATCCAGATCTACTGACAACAGCTCTTTTGTTCTGTATTATCAGAGAGAAAAGAATCCCTCTCTTTTAGTGAACGACAGGATGAGCCGCTGATGGAAGCGATGCAGTCATGCAGAGGTCACTGGCGCACACAAACTCTCATAAAAATAACTGATTGTAGGCACTGGAAACACAACGGCTGAACGAGCCAGTCATGCCAGCATCATGGCGACAGATAAGACTGCATTTCTGCAGTTCAACAGGTAAAGCAAGATGCGACAAATGCCAAGGTCATGAGTTTGATTCACAGGGAACAAAAAGAGTTGGCACATTTGCATTTAGAATCGTATACGGATTAGAATTGATAAGCTGGTTATGTCTAAAATCATGAAAACATTTTTAACTGCACCACAGTACTTTTTAAAACTGTTTTGGTTAGTTCATAAATATTTAGCAAACATTTTTGTGCATATATAAATTGATCTCACAAAAGTTGCATGGTGAGAAACTACAGTATGTTACAATGTAACGAATTAACATTTTTATCTATATGTTAGGTCATTTTCTACTTTCTTTTTGTCTAATATGTGAGCATTGCAAATATATATATATATATATATATATATATATATAATATGTGTGTGTTTGAAAGTTGCTTTAGTGTTTCTATTAAAACGATATAAAACATGCAAAACAATGGACTAAATCTTTATGTAATTTTGCAATGTACATTTTTTTTTCCAAAAAATTATTGGAGTACATTTTACCAAAAGAAAAGTACAATTTAAGTCATTCTATGTCAAAATTTCAAGTTTAATTCAAATTATTACTTGCCAGTTCTGTGAAATATTAGCCATTTCTGAGTGAAAATTGTTTCAAAATAAATATAACACCAATTTTTTTGTTTTCTTTTCAGCATTGTCTATAACTATATGTGAAAAATAAAATAAAAAATCCACCAAAATGATGTAATCAATTAAAGAATGACATATATTGATATCTATTCTATTTAAGCATTTTAAATTAAAGGACACTGCGTTATGCAGTTTTTATCATATATAACGTTTCTCGCAAATGTTGCACATATATATATATATATATATATATATATATATATATGGAAGTCACTTTACTTCACAATGTAAAATGTTACAATGTAACATATTTAGTATTTAGTTAACATTTTTTTATCTATATTTTAGATCATTTTCTGTTTTCTTAAAAAAACACAAAAATTTAAATGAGCAAAATATGAGCATCCTATCAATTCTGATCATAATATCTGAAAATAATAATAATAATAACAATTATGTCTGAAAGTTGCTTATCTCTATAAAAACATCATAAAACATGCAAAACAACTGACCAAATCTTATTGTAATTTTGCAATGTAAACAAAAAAAGATTTTTCAAAGTTGTAAATAAAGTATATTATTATTGTACTTTTTACAAAAAATTGTACAATTTCAGTCTTTATACTTTCTATTTTAAGTTTAAAATTAAAATTATTACTTGCCAATTCTGTGAAATACTAGCAATTTCTAAGTGAAAATTGTTTCAAAGTAACACCATCATTTATAGAGTGTTTTTTTTCAGTGCTGTCTATATGTGAAAAAATGATGTCCTCAATTAAAGAATGGCCCTGACATCTATTCTGTTTATTTTTCATATATTTAATCATATATTTAATCAATTAAAGGGCATTGTTTCATAATCTTTCATTCATATGTAGTCTTGTTTATGAAGACGAATTTCCACAGTAGTGGCGAATAAAGTATTATCTGCTCTAATCTAATCTGATTAAACATGTTTGCTCACATACATACAGCAGGGCTATTGTATGAGATCTTGATGATATTTGCTGTATCATTGTGAACACAAAATGACTATTTATTGATGTGTTTACTCTAGAGTGTAGGTGAAAATATTACATTTTATCAAAGACGAGCTCTGCATAAAACATATATCAGACCACACCCAAGAGTCTGTTACTATGGAAACCTATTCTCAATCAATACTCTGTCATCGACTATGATTGGTGGCAGATGGAGGACAAGGGAGGATTCCCCCAGAGATCAAAGACATATTACTAAAGCTCAGGCACACACACACTAACACACAGTTCAACAACTATTCATTTCTTCAATCACACACACACATACAGAGAGAGAGGGTAGCACTGCTATTTATTGCCTTGATAGATATCAAACAGCTGTCATAGGCGTTGACCATAGGTCTTGCTGCAGTTCCTCTTTACATCCATAAATGTTCACTAACTGTAACTGCTAGGGTGAATCTCTCAGAAACATGTCACATAATTGGTTCACATTTCAAGGAAAAAATATAAAACAAATAAAATAAGCATATTTGTTTAATTTTACGAATATTAAGAGCATGTTTAGGACCATTAAAAATATGTTAGTCATTTCCTGGTTGATTTCCCTGATAAGCATAAACATTGTGGGTCTGTGAAACTTTCAAAACACTGAATCTGTTTTTGATTGTTCAGGAAATTACACACCTTAAACATTGCTTTCCATCACATTAAAGCTCATGAATGCATGTATTGTATTAAAAAAGGGTTATTTTATTTTATTCACTCTGAAGGAATTACTTAATTG
>JAHKKF010534915.1:20220-33455 GCA_019740295.1 Labeo calbasu
AATTATAAAATAAAAAAACACCTTAAAGAGACCAAGAATATCACTTGACTGAATGCATGTATTGAATTAAAAAGGGTGTCATTTTTATAACAAATATTATTATACTATAGCAAATTTTATGTTATCATAGCAAATGTATTTTATTTTATTTACTCTGAGGGAGTTACTTAATTGTCTTGTAAATAATGTTGTAAATAATTGTATTTTATCATAGCAAATTTATTTTATTTATTTTTTTTATTTTATTTACTCTGAGGGAGTTACTTAATTGTCTTGTAAATAATAAAAAAACACCTTAAAGATACCAAGAATATCACTTGACTGAATGCATGTATTGTATTAAAAAAGGGTGTCATTTTATAACTAATATTATTATATTATAGCAAATGTAATTTTATAATGGCAAATTTATTATTTTATTTTACTTTATTTTATTTTACTTTTTATTTTATTTTATTTTATTCCCTCTCTGTGGGAGTTACTTGTCTTAATTGTCAATAATGTTGCAAAAAAAACAAAAACAAAGATAAGATAAAGAATATCAAGAATATCACTTGACTTTGTTGTTGTTGTAGCAAATATTGTTTTATTATAGAAATGTTATTTTATTTTATTTTTTTATTAAAAATGGAAAATTAAAATAAATCACAACAATCCAAAATATAATACTTACTAAAATATTAAATATTTTATTTGTTTACCTGCATACTATTTGACCATTAACCAACATGCAAATGTGTTACTTGATTATTAACTTATTACCTTAAAATCTCAGGGTGGAATTCAAGTATATATAGACCATTTCGCTAGACGTAAACATACTGGTCCCGATACACTTCCTGTTTCTTTTTTTTTTTTTTTACTTTACACAAACATCACAAAAAAATACAACCAACATAACATTTGACTGGATGAAAATGTTACATTAGCACCTTTAAGATGTATTTGTATATGTGAAATAACCTGCTTTGTTGCACGATACACCTGAACTGACTTGCTTTGATAAGACAAAGCATCTGTTTCTGTTCTTTTTCTACTATGATGTCATAGTGCTCAGGTCTGGAGGGAATCCCTCCCTTTATTGATTGGTCAAGGTTGTCGTCTTTACTTTCTTTCTTTTCATTTGAGCTAAGTATTGAATTTATGTAGTCCTTTGCCTCCTTTCCCCGCTACTATCAAGTATGATAATAAGGATAGACAGGCAGCACACACATAAACAAACGCTCACACACACACACACGCGCAAGCTTAATCACACCTTCACACACCCATTTATACACACATACACAATGACATCTATTGACTTTCTTCTGAGAAATACAATAGCTCCATCTTTCTCTGGCTGGTTTTGTGTAGACCACAGACGAGCTAATTACAGTCTCTCATTTTCAATTGAGTGAGAAGAGCTGGGGAGGAAGGAGATGACAGAGGGAAAAAAATGCAAAAGCAAAGAAAAATGGCCATAACAAAAAATAACAAAGACAAAGGGAGAGATCACAGCGAGACAATCTGAGACTTGTTCAATGTTCAAAACCAATACCATTATATATATATATATGCATTTAAATGACAGTAAATGCATTATGAAGGCTAGAAGCAGAGGAGGAAATGGACAGAGCGAGAGAGAGAGAAAGAGAGGCACAGTTTATCTGCTGCTCTGTTTCTTCACCACACAAAGACTTCATTCATTCTCTTTCTAAAAAGAATCAGAGAAGCAAACAGAAAACATAAATGCTGATTTCTATTCATAGAGTGAAAGAGGAAAGGGGGCACAACAACTGGTGGCTTAAAGCATTTTTTTCTTAATGCTTGAGTAAATATAGAAATGTCTTTAAAAGACAAAATAACCATGAGAATATAGCTCACGAGTGTTATTTATTTACTTTTATAACACACTTATGATCTGTTCTAAAATAGTGAACTGTGTAAACATAGGTTGGAACTTTATATTTAACTCCATTCTCAGTGTAAGGGTTTTATTCAGGGTTTTGCAGCTTGTTTTATCATTTTGCCAGGTGAAAAATGACACATCCGATCGCCTAAAAGGAATATTACTTCCAATTTAAGCTAGTTAGTCACACTACAGATATGAATTAAAGTTATATACAATGAGTTACACACCAAAGTTTAATACTCACAGTTTGTTTAATTCACAAAAGTATGAGAAATAGTAAACGCTTATAGTATGTTAGCAAGCGTCACTAATGACCACGAATCTGCATTGACTGCTTGCCAGTTTCGGCCTCTACCTCATGAATACTTCTCCTTCTTTCTCTTCCACTCTTCCTGTCGTTCTTTTCCTCTCTGCCTCCTGCATATTAAAACATTTACTTATTCAATTCTCTCTACTTTCCTCCCTCTCTGTCCTTTTTAGATAGAGGACATATTTGCAAGCCAATAAACAATCCTGTGTGTGTGTATGTGTGTCGGGAAAGTGTCAAGTCAGCACAGTCAGGGATGACACCTTGTGATCGGTCAGAGAGACGCGAGCAGCATTCTCAGAGGTGCTGCAGGGCGAGAATGGAAAAACTGGGGGAATGAGTTATGCTACATTAGAGAGGAGTCAAATAAAGCAATAAACCATGAGACGCATGCCTTACAGTGATTTTAACACAGACAAAGGGCTTTCTAACACGTCAACAAAAAGTAAATGAACACTTTTTGCAATAACATTTAAGTGCTGTTGTGTGCACACTACACGACAGATCAGTGACAGGGAGTCACACATTACACAACTTATCAACAGGAAAACGCCATCTAGTCTACAAACTATGTTTCACAACCAAAACACAGGTGAGATTATCACTTTCATGTTGTTTCAAACCAGTAAGACCTTTCGTTCATCTTTGAAACACAAAAGTTATTTCTGATGAAATCCAAGAGCTTTCTGACCCTACATAAACAGCAACGCAACTGACATGTTCACGGCCCAGAAAGGTAGTAAAGACATCATTTAATTAGTCCAAGTGACATCAGTGGTTCATCCGTAATGTTGTGAAGGCTCCTTTAAGAGAGGGCTTTTATTCTGACATCGTATGAGCAGTCTCGTTCAGTGTTGCCAAGTCTGCGGGAATTGGGTTACATTAACACTGTTGCCGCGGGTTGTTTTTCATGTCTGCGGGTTGAAGCGACTCTAATAACATAATATTTAGACCCTGGAATGCTAATTTTACCAGGGGAATCCTGCCAAAAAACGTGTATTTTTCCCCCCAAAACCTGATTTTTAAAGGAGAACTCCACTTCCAGAACAACAATTTACAAATAATTTACTAACCCCCTTGTCATCCAAGATGTTCATGTCTTTCTGTTGTAAAGAAATTATGGTTTTTGAGGAAAGCATTTCAGGATTTTTCTGCATATAATGGACTTCATTGGTGCCCTGAATTTGTTCTTCCAAAATGCAATTTAAATGCGGCTTCAAATGGCTCTAAACGATCCCAGCCGAGGAAGAAGGATCTTATCTAGCGAAACGATCAATCATTGTTTTGTATACTTTTTAAGAACAAAAGCTCGTGTAGCATCATTTTGAACGAATCTTTAACGTGACTCGGGAAGAACAAGTCGTTCGAGTTGGTTCACCTGTTTCGAGTCTTCGGGTTTTTCGAGTCATTCGTTCATTTTATGGGGCTGTCACGTGATGCTGATTTTGCTAAAATGAACGAAATGACTCCAAAAAGATTCGTTCATTTTGCTGAATGAGACTCAAAGGTCAGAGTCGGTAAAATGATCCAAACTTTCCATCACTACTACGAAGCACGTCTTCGAATCACCAAGTTCATCGTCTGTGTACTCCGGCTCAAAAAGTAGAGTATGTCGAAAAACCCCATGTTATTTTCTCCTACAACTTCAGGTCGTCCAACACGTTGTAGCTTTTCGTTTGTAAACAGCGCTTGACTTACTTGCACATTCTTAGTCTTTGCGCATTCGCTTTGTAAACACTGGGTCTGTAGTTCTGCCTACGTCTACCTTCCGACGTGATTCAATAGTATGTGAACGCACATCCCAGAGCCTGTGCTACACAAGCTTTTGTGCTTAAAAAGTAAACAATTTTTTATTTTCCGAAAAAAAACGACTGATCGTTTCGCTAGATAAGACCTTTCTTCCTCGGCTGGGATCGTTTAGAGTCCTTTGAAGCTGCATTGAAACTACATTTTGGAAGTTCAAAATCCGGGCACCAATGAAGTCCATTATATGGAGAAAAATCCTGAAATGTTTTCCTCAAAAAACAAAATTTCTTCATGACTGAAGACAAAAAAAATGAACATCTTGGATGACAAGGGGGTGAGTGAATTATTGGGTTTTGTTGTGAAAACCTGGCAACCCTGGTCTCGTTAGTTAAGACGCTGTTGCCTGCTTAAGTTTATATATCTGTTGAGTCGATCGCTGATAGGACATTTATACCTGTTCATTTGCAATATTTCCTGCAGCTGTTAAATTACCATGAGGTGTTAGTGACCTGCAAGTAAGCGTTTTTGCTTAATTTTTGAGTTTATTGAGATCGTTATTGAGTTATTATAACTGCATCACTCGGACATGTATAGACATGCACGTAGCCATTGTTTTAGTTAGTCTATCTTACTGATGATGCTGCTTTCATCAAAATGTTCTTAATTTGTGTTTGAAACAACATGAGGGTGAGTAATTAATGACAGAACTGTAATTTTTGGGTGAACTATGCCTTTAATCAATTAGATTTCAAATTAAAAATAATATATTTTGCAAGTGTGGACCAAAAAAAAAAAAAAAAAGGGTTAAAATACGAAGACTGTTTTTATGATCTTTTCCATACAATGACAATAAATAGGGAATGAACATTCATAAAAGCACTATCAAAGTATCATAAATAGCCCACACAACTCTTTTGCTTATATTGTAAGTTGTCTGAAGATTTGTGAAAAAAGACGCCAAAATTAAAACTATTGACTAAAATATTTGATTATATCAGATCTTTTCAATGAATCAACTGATTCACAAAAACAAACAAACAAAAAAATAAATAAATTTTACAATACATAATTTTTTTTTTTTTAATTTTCAAACACATCACTGCAGTTTCCAGCAGAAAACAACCCTAGAGGTGGTAAAACAGTGAGCACTTGTATTCATTTTAGTACACATTACAGCTCCATATGTTTTGATTTCTGGATGTTACAAGCTTTTTCTGTAAAATTAACACTAGAGGCGGTAAAACAGTGAGCACTTGTAATCGTTTTCATACACTGTTATGATTACAGCTCCATGCGTTTCGCTTTCCAGACATAGCAAGCTTGCTCAGTAGCTTAGCAAGCATGGAATGCAGAATCCTTGGGTACAAATCCTGTGAAAAACATGACTTGTGATGAAAAAGCTAAAAGATGAGAGATCAAAAAACAAGCTAAAACAGCATGCTTGCAATTGCGTTTTTATGTCACATTCGCTAAAAGGTTGCGTTAGACTTTAACATTAACACTGTGACAGAGTTGTAAAAATTACGCCATAATCTATTATTACCCGTCATTTTAATTTTTATATTTTAATAACACATTTAACTGCTTTTATTTTGTTCACATTTTCATTTTTAATCATGAACCTACAGGACGACAGCGCAGTGTTTAAAAACAACAAAATACGCTAGGGCTGGGTAAAAAAAAAAAAAAAACGATTTCTTGATTTTAATAGATTCTCATTTTAATGAACCAATATTGATTGTTAAATCCCAATCAGTCTTTTAGTCTATGCTGTTTTCAGTTGATGAATGAACAGTACATAGTGCGCCTTCCTTCCAATAAATAACAATAAGCTAGGCTTTGTGTTACTTTTTATATGAAACAAAGTCTCAGATTTCAAATTCTGTCCATTTCATTAGGAAATTCAAGCAATAAATGCAGTTTTGGCGCTCTTTAATGTGGTGTAGTAGATCATTGTAGATTCTGGGTATTCGCTTGTGCGTAATCAAATGCATAGCGAAACATTCGTGACAGTTTCATTTTTGTTCTGGATCCCTGCACTGCTGCCACACTGGAGCTCACTCACCACCAACTGGATAGTCGTGGGAATTACATTACGTCACATAAAACGTACTATATGTACGTTCATCTGTTCTGGGGAAAAACCCATAACTCTTTTAGTGCCACTTAATGGACATTTCACATCGAATATGTCATGAAATGTACATGGCGGTACATATTTCGCATCTTGCGACAAAGTTCCCACAGGCATGTTTTCGTTACTTCGTCATGAAAACGTTTCGTCACACATATAAAAAATACTATAGTGCATGTGGCACATGGGCTACCATTATGATACCTTTATAATGCTTTTGCATCCTTTTTGGACGTCTGAAACATAAAAACAAGCAACAGAAAACAAACATTTTGGTCATATGGGTTAGACATGGAAGTAAATGAGCAGATTTTTTCATTTTTGGTTGAACTGCTGCTTTAAAAGGAAGGCAAAGAAAAAAAAAGCAGGCTTTGAAAGATATACTGTCAGGCTCCACTTTGTCATTTTTGTTTTCTTCAAGCCTCTAATGGAGAGGTGAGTAGGAAGAGAGGGCTTATCATGTGTCTAACATCCATCCATAACATCCACACCTCAACAGGAAAAAGCGTGGGGAGGGAGTGTGCTTGTGTGTGTGCGTTTGTCTGCTTGACTGTCTTAAGGGGAAACTGACTATTTTACAGCAGCTTATCTCCTTCACTCAGATAAGAGGGCTCAACAGAAGTCCGGTTGATTTTTTTCAGAGAAACATTATCACAACACATCTATTCATCCGCATGTTACCCGTCTACACGACCACAATGCAAACACCGAGGCATGACACACTCGACAGAAGTCATAAACAGGTCATGATGCTAAGGCTAAAACAAGCGAGGTGGAGGATCCATTCGTCTGAAAACAAGCTGACTCTTGTTGCGTCTAGACAAGAGTCAGGTCATGAAAAAAAGATGCCAGATTCCTCCTGTTTCATTCAGTATCGTAAGCACTTACTGTGCTAACCTGTCACTTAGCACCTCACAATCAGCTAATCGCTTGGCATAACATACAGAACTTCTCTTTGTGGTACAACTGCTAAATAAAGCTCTTGTCTCTACACAAACAGTAAAAAGCTCTTAGAGCTTTTATTGTCTGTTTGGTTTCACTAACCTATGACCATAAAAGATTGTACCAATCTTTGTAACCAACTGTAACTGAAAACAAAATAAAGAGAAGGGCTTAATTTGACTATTTAGGCCTAGATTTAGATATATGTGACCCTGAACCAGAAAATCTGTCATAAGGGTCAATTTTTTTTTTTTTAATAAAATAAGATTTCCATTGATGTATGGTTTGTTAGGATAGGACAATATTTGGCTGATATACAACTATTTGAAAATCGGGAATCTGAGGGGGTAAAAAAATAAAAATATTGAGAAAATCGCCTTTAAACTTGAAAGTGAAGACAAGAAAAATCAATAATTTTGACTCATACTGTGTGTTTTTGCCTATTGCTACAATAGGCAAACTTAAGTGCTACTTAAGACTGATTTTGTGGTCCAGGGTCACATAATATGCACAACTAATCAAAATTTGCGGTTTGGTAAATTTTTTATTTTTTTATTTGAACTTTCAAATGGTAGTGTACTGCAAGTTTAAGATGTTAATTAAAATATTTTTTTCATGATCAAGGCTACATATACAAAGCAGTTTCCTATCATTTCTAATCAGGCAACTAATGTTTATTATACAAACCTACCTAATCTAATGATTAAAGGGCTTTATTATCCACATGTTCCTGATATTTACCTGGTCCGTACAATAACTTTCTAAAGAGGAAGTTTGTATTATTTACAGCCTGATTCTTGACAATGAGGCACAAAGCGGTGACGCAGAAGTCGTACCATCCAACATCCGCCTCTGATGTGGACAAATGTAATTAAGTGTTATCAAAATGTCCACTTCACGCTACACATTAACCTCGCTGAGTGCAACTGCACCCCTAGTGCAGCTCATTAGTACTGAATGTACTGAATGACCTCAGCTGAAACACAACTCAATAAGGAATCAAATGAATGACTGCTGCTATCACAGTCGTTCACACTCACTGCTTGAAGCAGCACATAATGCCATGTTTGGCCTGTTTTACACTGCATGTATTTGCAGCGGCACTCATATTAACAGGTTACTGGATTCGCACTGTCACGCGTAAGCAAAGCGCAAAGCTGAAATAGAAAAATGTACGCAACATGTTTTTTTACATATATTTATTTATTTATTGTACTTCTCGCAATTGTTCATTATATCTAGCAATTATATCTGGCAAAATGTTGAGTAAAAAAGGCAGAATTGTAAGATAAAAAGCCACAACTACCCTTTTTTTTATTCCACAGCTTTCATAGAAATGGCTTCACTACAGAGTCAAAAGCTGAATATTACTATGATCCTGGAGGCTATTCTGCATTCATATTATAGCAGACATAGTAGTCATCCACAGCAGCCCCATGTACAGACTCACTATTACATCATGCATTACTTCATACTGACTCAATCGTGATTCAAAAGCGTCTGAGGCTATGTTTTATTGTGCTTAATGTTTTGGTTTCCAAATTTTCATTAATAAATGGTAATGTTTAGCAAACGACACCGAGCCCTTGTATTCTTGGGATCACATATGGTGAGACATCACTGTTTATACAGAGAAATAAAATCATGAGTGTATGTGTGTGTTCGCCACAATATATGTCACAGGTGAATAAGCAGTTCACTCATGCACAGCAGTGTAAACCATCTGCTAGGAAACACAATCCAGACAACACAAAGGTGAAATGTGACCAATACTAAATTCTTAATACAATTAAAAATGATATTGTTTTTGCTGGAATCATTCCACTTTTATTGTATTTTCTTATGAATAGCTTAACAGCAGTGCACCAGCAAACATATGGCTTCAAAAGTAGCAGCCGTAAACCAAAAGCCACCAAACAATGGGTTTCTACATAATTATCCACAAACAAAAAAACTGCTAGTAGATGCACTTCCTTAAAGAGTCATAGCTTTAAATTTCAAAACTTTTTTTTCACCAGAGGCAACAGTTTTGACTTTCACACGCCATAAAAATATTTCCTGCAGACCTCTGAAAGTATCCAAAAGGCGCTTTGAAACCTGATGACAGGCTTTCTTCAAAACACATGACCTAATATGACAATATATCTCCCCTCTATTCAGTTATGGTCCCTGCACAAACGGACCGCAACAAAGAGAAGGATTAAGACATCACGTTCAAAGCGCCAAATTTTAACCTATTGTCTGCTGTGAATAAAGCGCGACCGTAACTTGACACTGTAGAGGTTACATGATCCCAGTGTTTTCACAGCACTGTACAAAACATGCTAAAATATATACAGTCATTTAGTTAATCACTTTAAAATTAAACAGAAGCTATTACACAAATTAAATGTTTAAATTCATTACATTATTAGGCTTCAGGCAAATATTGTCTTTGTTAGGACTGAAATGCAAACTAATTGGTTTTCTCTCTCACTCTCTCTCTCTGTTCAGAACAAGTCTGTTATTATTGATGTAAGTAATGAAACAACACAGGATGCTCAAAATGTACTTAATGAAAAGCAAGCAGCGAGGTCGGAAAGCGAATAAACAGTTTACTATCTTGACCGATGCATATGCGCTTACATAACGGAGGGAACTGGAAAATTGATCTGTGTCACGTACGTGAGGATCTAGAGGGGATTGAACAGGACAGGCATGCACTGGGGTTCAAAGAATGGCAATTACACTTTGGCCACAAAAAATCCACAAGCTGACGCACAATGTGTATTCACACAACTAATGGTTCCTGACGGAACTATTCCATCTAATTAGAGCCAGGGTTTTCATTCAGGGGTCTGTGGACCCCTGGGGGTCCCTGAAAGTACTCCAGGGTGTCCGTGGCAAAGATAAGCATGTTGTAATGTATTAATGCTAGCATTTTTTTTTTTAAAAAATGCTTTACCAAGAAAATACCTTTTTCATATTAGTAGTTAGAGGACCTTGCGTTGGTGCTGTTTTTTTGGTCTGGATCTTTTAAGTTATTCAAAAATTCATTAAGAAACAACACTTGAAAAAACTCTTCATGTTTTCACTTTGAGTTATAGTCATTTAATACCTTTTGTAGGACTTGAAGTCACATTAAAAGGCTTCATTTTTTTAGAATTCGTTTATTTGTTTGTTTGCAATTAATTTTAATATTTAAATAACTTTTAGCTGCCAAATCAGTGCCAGTGTGGCATAACCAACATGCAGGAAAGCCACAAGAAAACTATAAAACAAAAACAAAATCATAATGAATCAATACCAAGTTTTTAAAACTCTAAAAAAAAAAAAAAAAATTAGGTCGCACAAACTTGAATTTAAGGTGTGAGTATGTTTTGTATACCTTTTGACATTTTTACAGTCATTAAATCAAAATGTTGTTTTGGAAATGACAAAATTCCATTGCTAAGAACTTTCTTTGAACTTGGGTTTTAAACTAGATTCTTAAAATCTTCCTTTTTTAATCGTATGGGACATTTGTCACTGAGTCAAAACTGGTTCTCCACTTGTTGCTTTCTGTCGACTGCCATTTGAAATGACTTAAGAGCAGCATAACGGGACACTATGTTCCTCCACCCAGCTCTAGTGTAAAATACTGTCTGCCTCTGTTTTTTTCACACGTTTCTGCTTCACTGCAGTGCGTGCTGCTTTTAGGAAACAAAATGAGGAATTTCTGTAATACTAAAAAAGTGCTAAAAAATCTTTACTTTAGGAGGGCTATATGCAATTCAAACTTTAATGCACAAATCACCAAATTTTTAACTATACACAGAAAAAAAGTTATTGACCCAACGAACCTTGCGTTGGTACAGTCGTTGTACAACGCTTCGAAATCCTTTCTGGAAATGAGTTTGCAGCGGTTCACTCCGGGCTGGATGGCACCGAGTCCGCGCAAGACGCGCACCTGCTCCACGGTGCACACCACCGGGTTTATATCCAAACGCTTGAGTTTCGTGTACACGGTGTGCAGTCCGCCAACAAGGTGCTTTAGGAAAAGGTCGAAGACTTGCGGGAGACAAATAAGCTCATGGCCATCAACACTAAAAGAAGCGACTTTCACTCCGTGCACCTCCACGATTTTGCATTCGTTTGTCGCTGCGCCGCTCGGAAGCGTCGCGTTCAGTGAGTTGTTCAGTCGCGGTGAGTCCGCGGGACTCGAGAAGAACGGGTCGGTTCTGAAGAGTTTATCGGACACCGCAGAAGTCCCAGAGTGAACCGGAAGAGTCGCAGGAACGGCCATAGTGGTCATTACAATTATTATTGTTATTTTTAATATGGTCTTCTACTTTCTCATCACTCTCCCTTATATGCCTTCCTCTTTTGAACTGCGTCCACAGAGCAAAAACTGGAGGCACCGAGCTGCGCGCCTCTCTTTACCCGTGTGAAAATTCAGATCAACGGAGCGCTTCTCGGTCCGGTTAACTCCGCCTCTTTCTGGAAGAATGATGCTCCATTTTGCCAACCACATGTGCTCCAATTTATGGGTAAAGACTTCAGTGGAGGTCGAGAAATTACAGCCCTCCTCCTTTATTGAGCGAGCCTCCAGTTTACATCCTAGATCTATCTGTTCATCTATCCGTCAA
The DNA here is from genome assembly GCA_019740295.1 of Labeo calbasu. Taxonomy (NCBI): domain Eukaryota; kingdom Metazoa; phylum Chordata; class Actinopteri; order Cypriniformes; family Cyprinidae; genus Labeo; species Labeo calbasu. The sequence continues at coordinate 31,851 of JAHKKF010534915.1, forward strand.
TCTTAAAATTATTCTTAACATTTTTTTTATTTCCCCACACATGCATATTTATTAATAGGCAGTGTTTATTTGACGTGAGTGTAAATAGCCAACTTTATTGGTAAAGGATGTTTACACTGACTCCGCCCACTTTGCTCAGAAAATTTACCACAGCACAAATAGCATAAAACTTCTATTTATATGTTGTGTGAATAGCTTCTTTTACTATTTGCACTTAGAAAAGTATAAACATAGAGATGCTATTCGTTGCTATTTACACATGGTCAAAACATTACTATTTACACTATTTTAAATTATACTAGCCTATTAAAAAAGTATATTTTGTCACACCACAGTAGCATTTAAGTGCAGTGTTATTTTATCTATCTATCTATCTATCTATCTATCTATCTATCTATCTATCTATCTATGATATAAAGTACTCCTCTTTATTTCCATAAACCTCTGCCCCAAAAAATACAATCTTCACAGAAATTTCCACTCACACATGTATCACACTGTGTAATACACTGTAAATTGTTCACGCACGCTAAATTGTGCACAATAGTTCTATGTCAAGAAAATAAAGCGTGAAATAAGAATCCTGATTTTTAGGCAACAGAAGAGTCAGCTTTGTCTTTTATAGGTCGGGCTAAGTCAGGTACTCAAGCGTTTGAATGCCATCTGTTCAGCATCATTGGGAAAACACGCTCACACATCTGGATGTGTCTGTGGAAAGACTTCTGTGCACCCCTCTCCTGGGACTTATGAGGAATCCTTGGAGAAAAATGCCATAAAAATATCCCACACGACCACATTTATGTTCCCATCAGGCATGCCATCTCTTTATTCACATTAATAAGCAGTTATGTAAAGTTTCTTTCAAGGTAATGGTAAATAAAAAAATCTGTCATGATGTACTCACCCTCATGTCATTTCAAACCTGTATGACCTGCTTCTGTGAAACCTTTTTTGTCCAATAAAAGTCAATGATGTTTGGACTCCAACACTCCAAAAACATCTTTTCTGAAGGAACGATGTATGCATACAGGTTTGGAATGACATGAAAGTGAGTAAATGATGAAAGGATAATAATTTTAGGCAAACTATCATATTAAACATATTTTAATTTATCGTTAGAATCTGTAGCAGATTTAATTGTATGTTAATAGGACAAAAGTAGGGCTGTCACTGATGATTATTTGGTAATCGAGCAATCAGGCGATTATTCTGATGATTATTGAGTAATCGGATAATTATAATTATTATTTTTTGTAGTAATAAATATAGAACTAAGTGAACAATAGCCTTTAAAATACTTATATACATTTATAATAGCAATGAGACAATAATAATTAGCTCTAATAAACTATCAAAAAGCAAGAAATGATTTGGTTTTATTGAACAAAACTGTTAAAATACATAATGTATTATAAACAATAGAGCTAATGTACATTACGCGTTATAACAAACGCCTGCAGAGGGCGCCAACGGCCTGACGATTGTTTTTACACTTTACTGCACCATCTAATCCTTTTTTAATATTAACTCAACAACATTTAATTCAAATGTCCACTTAATATTTGGCTGTTTCTTTAGATAAGACCCTTCTTCCTCAGCTGGGAT